>NDXB01014293.1:4812-19822 GCA_002631895.1 Agapornis roseicollis
TTTTTTTTTTTTTTTTTTTTTTTTACCAGTACAAGGTGGCATGAAATTAAAGTGTTCATTACATGTTGAGGGTTGATAATAGGTAAGCAATTAATGGATTGTGTTGTCTTCTGAAGATTTTGGAGTCAGTAGTGTTATACAAATGAAAATTGAGGGTAACACATTTTTAAAAGGCTGGGGTTTTTTTAGTTGAGTTGATCACTTAGAGACATTACTTTTCCTTTTAAGGATTTGTGCATGTTTGATAAACACTATTTTGAGCATGGGGAGCATTTGTGGTATGGATTTAGATCATAATCTGAACAAGTTTGTTACTGAAATTGGTGTTTTAAAGGCATGCAATCAAGTTAAAATTACGGTTTTGCCTCTGTTTGCATAATAAAACACTTTAAACTCCTCTCCCTTGCAGCGTTGTTATTCCGAAGCAAGATGAGGAGCAAAATAGTTTAAATTTTTGGCTAGTTTAACAAGCACCTTTGACAGCCTTTCCTACACTTTGGGTCCCGCTGTGTTCACACACTTGCATTGTTTTTTGTCTGAGAGGCCTCTTTGTGGCATCTGGGAGCTGAGTGAGAAAGCTCTTGGTTTTGAGTGTATTTAGTTCCACGTATTTAATTTGAAGTGCAAACCTGCCTTATTGCTGCTATCCTGGTCAAATCATACAGGGGATGAGACTGTCATTTTGAACTGTGTTTCTCAGCTCACAGTGGCTGTGTCTCCATCCCCATGTCATGGCACATGGGTTCACAAATACACTTTAATTGACATGAAGATCCTGGAGTTCCTAGCCTTTCACACCTGAAGAGCCAGATCCCTGTTTTATGAAGTGTCTTCTTCCCTCACACATGTATACAACTTATTGGGGTCCTGTACAGATGCCTGGCCTGAACCCTGTGGATGTACTTTAATAAGAGCCATTGCGCTGCGTTGCTTCAACCCTCTGCTTTGAGAGGGATGAGTCAGCGGACAAAGGGTCCCTCCAAGCGCCTGGGGGCTGGGCTAGCCCCAGCAGCACTCCTGGTGTAAGCAGGACCTTATGCATAAGAAAGAGACCTTAAATATGCATTTGCACCAGCCATTACTCTATTGTCAGAAATTCATGCAATGAAAAGTCCCTAGGTATTCATTAACGTGTGGCTTTGTAAACGCTTCTTGTGCAGAATTGCTAGCCACTGCTATTTCCATAGAAAAAGTGGTGTGCCAATAATAATAATTTTTTAATTTAAAAAACAGTTAATGCATAGAAAACTCTTAAGTCAGAGTGAGCAGAATCATGCAAAATATTCAATGCAAAGTTATGCATAATTAAAACTGTCCTCTGGTGTTGTGGCAGTGATTATTTTTTCACTGGTGATAAAAGCAAGCATTTAAACAAAAGACTGTTCTGGTCACGAGTCCTGCTTGCTTTGCTGATCTCTAATATATTTGCAGGTACATGGCTCACATTGCAGAATTTCTTTGAGTAAGCTTGTTCAGCAATTTTGCAAATCCATTCCAAGGTATCTCGTTTTCTTATTGCAAGGTAGTATGATAAACCATGTTTTAACTCTCGCTAAGGTTTTAAGTGAGTTAGAGCTCCATACTGTGATGATCTACAAGGGGGCTTGAATTGTGTTGATTGTAGCTTGAAGAGCCACAACAGTGGCCTCTGTCTGAGACTGAGAAGGAGCTTTGTGAAAGATAACATTTGGCTACCAGATGCATTCAAAACCAGGGCTGCCGAGCATTACCCCATCTGCTTTGAGTAGAACAGCAGGGGTTTTTAATGCCTGTGTATTCATTATATAGAGGGAGTGGCTACATGTTTAATACAGGTCCTCATTAATTTTGTGTAGTCCGCTAGGGTTCTCTAGTGTAAGTATGAAGAAATAAAACTCATAATGATCTTTTCTGTTCCCTCAGCTTGTTTCTTGTTCCACAGGATCCTCACCAGGATTTTCTGTTGCCTTTTTTTCTGAGGCTATAATAGGAAGCCTCAGGAATCACATGAGTGCTACTGTACCTGTGCAACAAGGACCTGGACATAAGCAGGGGACTAGAGGCAGGAGACAACTCATTGAAATTATATTCTTGCTGTGCTTCTTGTGAATGCATGGCCAGCTGGTGCCAGGTGGCCTGCTGCTCGAGTAGCAGGGGATGTGAAAAATAAGACCTCGCTTTCTATGGCAAGTATCTATCCTTCTGGGCTTGTAGTCTGCAGGGCAGCTGTCTCCTCTCCAGTGGGTGCCAGCTTTCCATGGTTTGAAGGAGTAGCCAGCAGTAAGTTCCTAATACTTGCAGAGGGATTTAGAAAAGTGTGTGAACAGCCCCCAGAGACTTGATAGCAGCCTCTGACATGCAAATGCAATTCTCACAGCCTCATTTGCTGGTCAGTGCCAACGTCTTTCAGGTCCCAGCATGTAGGCACTGGTCATGCTATAGTGTGGCATTTGCGTGCTTACGGTGTTAGTCACATCTAGAGTCCCCGGAAGCCACGGAGCCTAATGCAAGAAGAAAGGTGCTGTGAATTTTCTACCATAATGCAAATAATAGTAAGAGTTTGAAACATAGCCAGAGATACTTTTCAATCATTGCTTATCTTTAAAAGTTATTTTTCTTTTGATTCAGAACTCCATGATGCATATCTCAAATATTAATTTTAAAGACCTTAATAATTTGTATGATAGCTGAAGATCTTGTAGCCACTTATCACAGCACTTTTTGCTTCTTGTTGTTCAGTGTTTGTGGAGATTCCTGTCATTGAAGCAGCAAAATTATTTCTGCTGTGAAAGAACTTGAGTTTGAAGTCTTTGGGTAGGACGCCAGGGTCAGGTTGTGAATTCTTGTTTAATCTTCATTTCTGACCTCTAACAGCAGCCAAGGAGGAGGGATGTGCTGGCTCCCAGAGCTCACAGTACCAAGACCCTTTTAATGCTTCCTTATAAGATGCAGACCTGTTCCCATTTTGTGCATCTCCTGTCTTGGATGTATGATACCAACGTTGCAAAACCTAGGTGTTGAAAAATTCTTGATTTCTGCTTCACCTTGCACTTTGGATAGTACCTGAATAAGAGAGACAGTTTTTCAGTAGCATGTCTACTGACATATTCTAATTTATAAATGCAGATTGGCATGGCAAAAAGTACCCTGTAGATTACCAGCTTTAAAAGTGAGGTACAAAAGCACCCTTATTTTTAATGTGCTGTTATATTAAAAATGCCATTGCCAGTCACTGTTTTTTTATTAGGTGGACCAATACAAAATCCAGGCAATTGTTATCCATCCTAAGATTTAGCATTTTGGTGTTCTCACTGCTGGTGTAGTCCTGCTGAGGGTAGCAAGGACACTCATTTCTCCTCTCTCAGCTTATACAGATGGCAGACCTTGGGCAGGAGTGGGATGGGAAAGGACGGTGTCATACCCCCTGGCACAAAACTGCTGCAGCTTCCTTGTCAGAGGCATCATTTGCTACTATAAACCTTTTCCTCTCCTCTCATTTATAGGGAGAGACAAGCTTTCAGGCTTTATCTGCTGAATGAGCCAACTGATTTTTTTAGTAAGACAACTTATGTGAGTAGTGCTGCTTGTACGCAGTTGTCACAAAATATATGATGAAAGAGAGGAAAAACTCCAGGAAAATAGCATGAGTTGAAGTAGTTTTACACACAAGCAGTATACAAAAGCGCTAAAGAAAATTGCACCAAAGCAACTTTAAAGTGCTAGCAAATGGTGCAGGCTGTGATATTTATCAGTCCTTGTCAGGGGCTAACCTAGAAATTAGTCATAGTATGAGCTCATCCCAAAGTGAGCCTTTTGATTTCTGTGCATACTGTGGAATTGGTATTTATATTTCATCATTCCCTTGCTATTCCTTTGTTTACATTTACATTCCCTTGTTTTGTGAATATAGATCACAACCATAAAGTATTTTCACTGCTTTTAATCCTGAAAAATTCATGGCAAACCAGAAGAAGGTCTCCCTGTGTAGTGAGTAAAAAGCAATAAATAAATGGTAATAAATAAAAATACTTCTCCCTGCAGAAAAGACATTGAAGTTATCCCTCTATGCAGGGAGGAAAACGGAAAATTAGGTGAACTTTATACAATCTTTAAAATGTCTGATGTGTTTAAATCTAAGATGCTGGGGTGCAAGTCAGTCCATTAAAGAAACGTCAAGTGTAATTTTGGAAGATATATGTTTCAAAACAATAGATGCATAAAAAAATAGCATAAGGATTTGCCTCTGGGCTGCTGTGAGAGTGACACATTAATTGTCACAGATGAAGAGGTAGACCCCCCTTGGAGCTCATGATTTCCCTGTTCATGATTTATTAGTCTTGCCATTCATTAGAGGGGGACACATGTGCTATTCTCATAACATTTAAAAGATGGTCTGTCTTGTCTAAATATTTTAGCAACAAACTTGTAAATTTCTAAGATGTACTAGTGCCTCCATATTACTTCCCCCCATATGTGCTTTCATTTTCAAGTACAGCTTGGTTTTTGCTTCTCTTTTTTAATTAAAGTACTGTTGCTTTATGATAAATATTGATTTTTTTTTTTTTCCTTTCTGTCAGGATGTACTGAAAGGCAGACAGTTAAAACAGTGGTTCTTGTGTAGTACGCAATAAATCATATCTTGTCTATTTTTTCCTTTATACTTCCTGTTCAGTTTATTCAATTCAGCTCTGTAGTGAGATCAGCTAGATGATGCTGTTGCAGCAGAAGCAGGACGATGATGCTGTGACAATACTCCCCTCCCCCTCCAAGTGTTTATTGCAGCTCAGTTGGTTTCCCTGCCACTGTTCATCTTGGTCTGCACACTTTTTTTTTCTCTTGCACACAAGCATGCTTTGCTTTTTAGCTGAGAAACCCCGCTCTTGTCCTGATGATGATGACACTCACCTGCGAGTTTGAATGCAGGAACAACTGATGTTGTACAAGGAATAGAAATGATGGCCCTTCTCTCCAAGCCTTGAAAATGAGTGCCTGGGGATAGTTGCCTACCTCTTGCAGGCATTTCTGTCCCAGTTCTACCACTATAACAGAATGCATTGAAATTTAGACCTGTAGGTCACTGGGAAAGCACAGCAGAAGAACATAAACATAAGAATTTGTTACCCAGGCATGGCTTCAGTCATTGTGCTGCCTTTAGAACAAAACTTACTGAGTTTTTCTTGTTGCAATAAGATGTTCTTGTTTGGAAATGTGTTAAACAGGAATGCTGTAATCAACTCTGAAATGTTTTTATTAACTCATTACATGAATTATTTTCCCTACATCATCAGACTTGGAGTGTGTCAAGATTGTGACAGTTTTCCAGGAATTACTGACAGCTGAAAATCTGTCATACTAACTTTGTTCCTTCTGAAGGAACTGAAGTCCATCAGAAATATCCTTCTATATCATATATTGATTTTTATATGTACTGAATGACAATGCAATTCATCAGCTTCAAAAGCTGACCTTACATCATAACACTCTTATTAATGCATATATATGTGTGTATATATATATACACATATATAACATATCACTAAGGATTGTAAATATCACTACCTGTTTTTTAATGGTGGTCTTATGCTGCTATGAAAAGTGTGAGCATCTCTGGGCTTGTATGCTTCTGCATGTGGGAAGTACCACATGAATATCTTGCCCAGTTGAATTGTGAATAGCAGTGCAGAAGATATGTTGAGGGCTCTGCCTGCACCACTGCTGCTGTGCTCTAGGCTTGGAAGCAGCTTGTGAACATCTGCAGGGGAGGTGAAAGGCCTGACTAGGAGATGTGGCAAAGACAGTGTGAAGAGGGCTGAGAAGAGATGATTGTTTGCTATTGGGATAGTGAGAATTGGGGAGAATGATTCCCCTGTTTTGGGGAAAGAGGTTCCCAGAGAATGCTTCCTGGAAGTGGTACCTGTTTTTTATGCCCATAGGTACTTGTGTATGTTGTTTTATGAAAAGTTGTCATTTTTGCCTTTGAACGGTGCTCATGGGCTGTAGTGTGGCCATAAAGGGTGGAAGAGCAGGTCTGTGCCAGAAGAAACTTGCCCACTCTTGTATCCCAACATGGGTACCCGCTACATACATCAGTCCCCCAGAAAGGAGAGGAGAAGATGCTCTAGGCTGAGTATTAATCTTGGGGGTTGACCTTGCCGCAGCAAACTCTGCCTTCTCTCTGTTAGTAAATTATTCCTGTATTTGGGTAGCCTTAATGTTGTGTGGGTGTGTGTAGGGGTGTGTGTGTTTTTATTGTCTCAGTTTTGTAAATTTCTGACCTCTTTGCCAGAGTCTAAAAAGGAATGGTACAACTTTTTAATCAGTAATGCACGCAAACAGCCAATACAAAAGCTACCAGGATTAGAACTGAAGAGTATTTCATGTTTTGAGACAGTACCTGGAGATTGTAACTTGCTCTGTGTTAGGAATTGCTTGCAAAACTACATTTTAATTTTTCATATGGGTCTTCTGAAAGAGGAAGCCCACAACAATGGTTTTGTGCTTGGGGGGTGGAGGATGGCAAACAATGTAATAATGCATTTTCCTGATGGTGCAACTTCCCAAAAAGGTGCCAAGACTGACATGGGCTTGTTTATCGTGATTGATTGAGTGATAAATATTCATTAATTTTTAAGGATTTTTTTAAGCCAGAGTTTGTGGTTTCATCCTTCTTCCAGTTTGTTTGTTTGTTTGTTTGTTTGTTTTCTTTCCTTCTAGTAGATTATGGTCATTCTTATCAAATTATTTCAAGCATTTCTACTATGTTAGTGTAGTATTTCTAGAAACTGTGGTGTTATTGTTTCTTCAGATACATAAACTTAGCTTTATTTACTCTAAGTCTGTAATGTGGTTCCATTTTATTTCTGTTTTTGTATGACTTATAAGTATTTTGTCAAATTTTTTATTTTAATCAGAAAAAACATCAATGAGTTTGGTTTATAAAGCCTTATTGCAAAAGGCTGGCATATTCCAGGAGCTTTGAAAAAATACTGAGAAGTGATACTACAGTTCTCTGTTGGTAAAGCTTTTTCCTTCTTTGCTTTTTCCTTCTTGAAGTCACTAGAGAGACTGAATGATGGACTTGGTGGTAGCTATTTGAACTGGAGTTTCCTTTCTTCTGTCTTTCAAGGACTTTTGGGTTCTCTTTTTGCAGACTACTTTGAACATGATTACTGTATTTCTTGCCCTAAGTGAATCAGACATGATTCAGTGTCACAAACACTGCCATAGCATAAAATTAGGAAGCTAACTGGAAAACACCAAAACCCATTTTGAACACGGAAAGTGTAACCCATTAGTGTTTACTTAATGATTACAGAAAACTTGCTTTCTGTGAAGCTGCCCTTAAATCCACACTATTAATCTCTTAAACCAGGCTGGATCACATTGACATAGCGAAGACTTTTCATTGACTGTCAGAAAAAAAACCCAAAACAACCCACAAATATTTTGAAGACTATGAAGGTGCTTCCAGTATACAGAAAATTAAAAGGTACTTGCAAAGTTTCTTAACAGCATGAAACTGAAAAAAACCCATAAAATAAAATCTAGGCAATTGTGAGAAAGATTTAATAGCCAGAAAAGCCAAGCTGTCTTCAGAAGCATTTGAAACACATGAGGTACATGAGATACATGATATCTATGTATCATAGATACATGAGATCTATGTATCTAGCTAATGCTCTTGCCACAGCTGCATGCTAGGATGATACACCACTTCAGTTTACCTTGATTTCTGAAGCAACATCACAAAATACAGCACTTTGTGATATGTGAGTGCTTATGCTTTTAATAAGTCTTGCTTATATTGCCCATTAGGAGTTAAATTGACTAAAACTGATTCTCTGTTACAAAGCCTTTTCCAATCTAAATAATACTCCTCAGTTAATGCCACATTTAGCATAAAGTGTTTACTGAGTTTTAAAACAAACTAAAGTACTTGTTTACACATAGAGCTTAGGTGTAGAGAACAGGCCTTGGTAGTATTGCAGCCTCCTTTTGATCTTGGATTAATCAGAACGTATAGTTTTCATTGTAAGTAGCAATAGGTGGTGACAAATAACAGTGGTAGAGCTCCAGGCTTGTTTCTGTGTTTTATGCCAGGTTAATGTAGTGATAACTGAGCTCTTCAGGAAATCTGCCCTGGCCAAAGTGAGTATGACCCTGATCTTCACTTATGTGCTATGGAGATGTTCCTTTAGTGAACTGAAATCACTAAATAGGTAAACCCACACTTGTTTGCAATCTTGGGTATTGTTATTTTTAGGCATTGAGGGTCTTTGTGGGCAGAGATGTAGTTTTGCTAGAACTCTACACGCTTTAAAGGTAACTCTTGCCCCATGGAGTTTACAGTTCCTGCATTTGCAACTGTCAGGGACCTTGCCAGGAAGGGGTTATTTTGTGTTTATTCAAAGGGGCTTCTTGGAGCACATGATGCTTCTATAGAGGTTTGGCAACTGTTGCTGCAGTCTTGGATCTGAATCTTTTTTACCTGGATAGAGGAAATTAAATAGCTTGCATTTGTTTTTGCTTTGAGACTTGGCTGCACTTTATTCAGTTTTTTTCCTATCTTCTGAAGCAAGCACAGCACCAGTGTTAACCAGTCTGAATTCTTGTATATTCTGTTCCCCATTATAATTTCTGCGTATCAAATTCCTCTGCTTTCTTTGTAAATGCAACCAGTGCAAAGCTCTTTCTATTGAAAATTAATAACGATGCTCAACAGATAATATGGACTCACATTCCTGTGGTAGGCTGGACTTGTGGTTCAAAGGCCTTCAAAATGACATCTCTCTCTCTCTATATATATATATATACACACACATTTTTCCTCCTCCAAGTAGGCTTTTATTTTTCCTTTTATTTTACCAAAGAGCTGACACTCTGGTTTCAATGTAGTATAAGGTGTCTTTAATTTCCAAATATTTGACAGTGTTTCTGTATCTCAGCTGTGGCATACTACAGCCTTTCATATTGACAGCTCAGTGTTTTGTATAAATTAATGGAGGGAACCTACATGCCTTGGCACTCAGAAAGAGGTAAATTGTGTTTTGACAGTTGTAGAGACTTTGAAAGACACTTCAGAGCATGGTGAATTTTAATGACTGAGATGGCTAAGGCAGCTCATAGCCCATACCTGATTGCTTCAGACCATACCAGCAGCTGTAGGAATACAACTTTATTGGTTTGCAGTTATGTGTTACCTCAAAGAAACTGAGACTAGGACTACAATGTATAAACTTTTTTTCTGTCTGGGGAAGTAGAAGTCAGCAGATGTCAAGGTTGCTTATATCACCCTAAAGTTAAATGAGTAACTTTGTGTGTGATTTTCATGGTCTTTCATGATTGTGAGTCTGTATGGATATTGTGGGTGTGTAATTGGAAGTATCAGAGTTGTGGCCTCAAGTCTTTCTATTGCCATTTTTAAAATCAGTATTTTGAGGCTTTGTTGTATTCAAGAGAAGGTGGTTGACTTAAGGGTGTAATTCATCCAGTGAGGACTCAGTGTATGGTCATTCTGCTTTTAATATAGTCTGCTGTTTTTATACCTTCCATATCTTACTGCTTGGAAAACACACTATTAATTGGTATTTTGTGGTGGCATTTTTTTGTGTGTGTGTGTGTGTGTGTTAGTTTTGTTTTTTGGCTTTGGTTTCTGGTTTTTTTTTTTTGTTTGTTTGTTTTTTTCCTCTCCCCTCAGTATCATAAAGGAGCATTTACATTTTTCATGGTCTAGTTAATGAAGGAAACACATTATTTCTTACTAAAATAATTGCTAAATATCCCTTATGTCCCAATATCAGGTCAGGATTCTTAGTTGACTATGAGAGCAGGGGAAGACTTGGCTCTCCTATTTGAGCTTCAGCAATCATCTCTGGAGGTCTCAAAAGAAGCTGCTAAATTCTGTTTGCTAAGCTTTTCTTTAGCTGTATTTCACAGTGAGAAGTACTTATGATTTCGTAAAAATAAATATGCAAGACCATAATATATGTGATTTCTAGCTAAAGAGGAAAAAACTCCACATATATTTTTCTAAGCCTCCAAGCATAAAGTATTGCGTAGGCTGATGCTCCTAAATATGGAAAATAAAGGCAGAATGAAAATTAGACCAGCTCCCAATAGTTTGCTCATGCTTTTACCAGTCTTTTTTAACATCTTTAAATCCGGAGCATAAACATATTTTATTTAACAACATGTGACAGAAGGCATAGGCTTTTCTTTCTGCTTTCTAGCAACCCACACTTTTCATATGCTAGTGGATATTAGTATGAAGTGTGTTTTCTGCCATAGAAATATAATTCCCGGCAGTGCTATAAGAGGAGGAGGGAAGAAAGGATCTAGATTTATGTATTCCATTTTATTTGAGGTACTGAGAATTTAGTTTCCCTTTATATGTTTGGCAAAAATGAGTGCCTTTTCAATTCATTAAAGTATCTTTGATTTATCCCATAAAGATGTAGCGCTTTGTAGTTGAAGTTACAAGGTACAGTCAGCCATTGCCATATTAGTGTTTTAGTTTGACTCAGGAGCTCAGCTTTGCACTGCAGTCAGGGCACTAGGCATCAGTTGTGGGGAAATTCTGTTGTGGGGAAATTCTGACAGCACAGATTGGACTAATTTCAGATAACACCAATTCAGCAGATTCACTCTCACTGTATTGACAGAACCTCCCCTTCCAGATCCCTCTCCACTATGGGGAGATTTTTTAACTGATTTTATTAAATAATAAAAATCCAGAAACATGCACTGTGCTAAATGCCTTGTCCTTAACACCAGCTGTGCTGCTCTACTCATCTGCTTCTATTGGGCAGCCTGATGTGATAATTTAAGTGTAGCCAGAAGGTCTTCTGAGTGGCCTAGAAACAGAGTAAGAGGAGCAGAATGGGTTGGGATTTCTCATCCACCTGGGAGGAACATTCTGGGGAAGTTTTTGTTTTGTGGTTTCTCCCCTGGCTGTCTGTGTTGTTTGGTTTTGTGTGTGTGATGTCTGTTCCTCCCATCCCTAACTTTATTGAGATTTCTTTTTTTTTTTGTCAAGTTGTATCAGTGCCTCACTTGGAATACTTCTTTGGTTTTAAGTAACAATACTTAAATTAGACCACACATTTATTTTATTTGAAATCACTGGATTGTGGGGTTTCTGGAGCTCTTTCAGTGAATTTTGGCAGATGCCTGCTGGTTTCTCCTTCGGGATGATAGATATGTGTTGAAGTTCATTACTAAATTATGTATTTTAAAATTTAACACCATAGCTGCTACAGAAATGCAGTTAAAGCACAAAATATTAATTATTACTGACCACTGAAAGTTAACATTTCTTTTACTTTGGTATCAGGTAAGACTGTCATGCAAAGCCTGCCTTGAATACTTTCTTACACCAACTGTTTCAAAGCCTTTTGGTTATGAAATTTGCTTTTCTGTTGGTCTCGTGACTCCAAATACTATTATAAGCAAGTGTATTTCTGTTGGTCACATAACCTCAGCCATAACTGCTGTGACCTTACTTGGGAGTCATGACCCTTTTTTTGAGACTTGCTACATTAGAACAGTATGAAAGAATTGCCTTATGCTAATGCATTAGGAGGCAAGTGCAAGTAACTGTCAAGAAAGCAGTGAAACAGATTAATCATGCAAAGGGCTCTTGTCTTACAAAGCAAAACTGGGGAAAAAAACTTAGCTTCTACATGTTTAGTGTCTTAGGAATAACTTCTGTTCTACTACCCATTGATTGTGTCCCTCTCATTTAAAAATCAAATACCAAAACCACAGACAACTTTAACATATTTATGAAAATCAACCAGCACTAATTTCATGCAAATGCTTGTAATTTTTTTTTTTTTTTTAAAGTAGAATAAAGGCTTCAAAGTGAACAACACATGACAAAACCATCCCCCTCACTCTTGCTCAACTCCACTAACCTTTCAAAGATAGAGTTGCTGTCTCACATTGAACTCGTGTCAAAGTTCAGCCTGGAAGGGCTTCCTTTATAGTTCCTAGACCAGTGGTTTGTAATGAAGATAGAGATGACATTGTCTTTTTAATGTCACAAGTATAATTATTCTTTTTGAAGGAAGAAACTATCATATTGTTCTAACGTCTAATTTCCTTCATAGTTTCCACATCACAGTCAGGATTCACTGTACCCACAGCTCTCATGGTCTGTGGGTACAGTTTAACCCTTTTTTGGACTAATTTACTCCACACACACTCAGCTGTGTTGTTTGTTGGTTTTGGTTTTGGATTGTGGGTGTGTGTGTTTGTTTTAGTTCATAAAGCTTTGTTACTTGAGAAAGGTGATTGTGTCATTGTCTAGGCGAAAAACACTCTTCCATTTCAGGAGAATTGTCACTGATTCAGATTGTTGATCCTGACTGTGTTATTTCACCTCTCCAGTCTTAAAAGTGGTTTCAGACTTCCAACTAGTGAAACTTAGAGGTTAATCACAAACTAATTGTTGAAAATACAAGAGGCCTTTATAGCTTTTCATAACTCTAAGCACCTTACTGTGATGGTAGCAGTTTTAAGGAGGCAAACAACCTATATCCACCTGACTATATAATATTTGTAAGCAACTTCGGAGGGTGTCATTTGTCTTTACCAATAGCAGCCTTTGTGGTCTATGGATAAGTAGAATTCACACATCAACATGACTTGGTTCATAGGAATTGTGGCTGAATTCCAGTCAACAGCAGTGTTCTCTGCAGAGAGTGCTTCCAGGCCATCTGGATGGCAAACAGAATGTGGGCTGGTGGTCTGCAGTTCTGTGAACATGCCTGAGACTCCTGGGTCATGTGCCAGTCTGCATTAGGTACAATGCTAAGCAGGCTTTGCCTTAGCTCTTACAGACATGGACTCATCCTTCCTTTTCCAGAGGTGCAGGCAACTGTGTTCAGTCACACTGCTCCCCACTAAGCCCTTTGGACTGACAAAGTGTCTTAGATCTGGGGGCAAGGACTGCACTCCAGTCCTTGAACATTATGCCTGATAGCTTGGGTGCAGTTTCATTTACTGCCATCAACAGTGGCTTAACACTGTTGAGTAAAGCTATTTAACCTGTGAAATCCATCCCATTAAATCAGAAGGGGCTTTGTAGAAGGCAATTTGGGACAGTGTTGAGTGGCTCTGTTTCCAAAACTCTGACTATATGCTGCATGGATGCATGGCTAAAATCTTTTAACACTCTTGAGGATTGCTGCTGTCATGTGTTGCATTGCTGTAGTTTCTGTTTAGTCTATTAAAGCATTCAGCAATATCAGTGTTCATCAAAGGTCTCATTTTGTGATAGTTACTCTGTTAATGATATGATTCTTAGATGAGACCTGTCTTTCATCCTTATGTAACTTAATAGGCTTCTCTAAGCCAACTGTTGTAGTGTGTATGTCCTTCTGTAGCTGTTGTCCCACCACAAAGATCCTTTGAATATCAGGCCCACTGGCTGGTGTTGATTTGCTTTATATCTTTTCTCTAAGGACAAGGTCTGGTTGAAGAGGCATCTTAAATTCCTTCTAGGCTGACCTTGGAACCCACTCTACTGCACACAACTGACAGGCTATCTTGCTTACCCCAAAATAAATCCAGCCATTCAAGGTTTTTCCTGTTGCATACAGATTCTGAATCTGCTCTTTGTCTTGCTTTTAAATGCTTTAACCAAAGTTCGAATTGCAAGAGGGAGGGAGGGAGGGGCGTATTCTTTATTCCCATATGAAACGGTATGAAGGAAGGCGGACAGCGGTCAGGCACAGAGAAAACAGGACCCAAGCTTGTGCCACATGGGAGCTGAATGCATTGTTTAGTAAGTGACTGTCATTTGAGTTCAGAATTGAGAGATTTCATTTTAAAGGTTCCAAATACATCAGGTTTATAGGACTCTGGAGTAATTAAAATGCCTCCTAAGAAAAATATTAAGACTTAAGGGCTTGCAGTCTCAAGCCCTATGAAGCAGTGTCTGTGCCACAATGCATGAGGTGTAGGGTGCTATTTACTGAATATCTTCATGATTATCAAACGCTTTGTCTTGATGCCTGCATGTTCTGTCACTGTCTGACTTTAAACATGTTCTAATTTAGATTTTAATTTGTTTGCTAGACTGCCTTTGCAAATCTCCAGTAATTTTCAGTGTTAATTGTTAAAATTAGGGGACAGTTATAGCTGTGGGGAGAAAAAAAAAAAGCATATTGTGACTGCTTATCTCATAATGTAATCCTACTAATGTGTTAACTTTAGTGAAAATAATAACTACTTTAGTTGTTGAATGCAGCTAATCACTGTTAGAAGAGAGGAAACAAGCCTGCTGAAATGAAACATTGACTTTACTGGCTTTGCCTTGGCTTTATGATGTAATGTTACTCTTGGAAGCACATTTCTTGTTTCTCTTCCTTCATCAACCAGAAAACAATTAGTCAAATATTCTTTTCTGCTTTGACAACTATTTTATCATAGCCTCAGATATCTCTGCTTGGAGGCAAATAGCCTCCATTCTGAGATACACCTGCTGAAGGAGGCAACAAGCTTCCTTGTGGAAGTCTCATAAGTACTTTGCCATGTAACTGTTCTTGCTTGTAGTGGGAGGTGTCTTTGATAGAGGTTAAAAAGAAACTCTAGTAAATCGGCAAGTTGTAGTAATAAGAAATTAATGACATTAGTTTCTTCCACATCTGGAAGACTGCAAACGTTACATCTTTGACACACTGAAATACAATGCCAATGTGGTGACAGGAAACAGTGCAATTAGCATTTTGAATAGCTAATGAATGAGCACTTGGTTTTTACAGGCTGTGGATAAGTTGACCTTATGTATTTGTTTCGTAACTTATTTTCCATGCATTCACTTAAACTGTAAATAGTAGTATTTTCCCATTTTATTTAATTAAATGTCTCAGTTTAATAGAATGAAAGTCTTAGTATTCTGAATTTGAGATGAAATGGCTTTTTTTTTGCCCTTTTTTTTTTTTTTTTTTTTTTTTTTTTTTTTTTTTTTTTTTTTTGTTTTTTTTTTTTTTTTTTTTTTTTTTTTTTTTTTTTTTTTTTTTTTTTT
>NDXB01014293.1:19862-41778 GCA_002631895.1 Agapornis roseicollis
TTTTTTTTTTTTTTTTTTTTTTTAATACTACCTGCATGATGGTAGGCAATTGTTCTGTGACGATATTTAAGAAACACTTTGCTTAGTCCAAGCTAGGTTGATCTTCTAATAGGCATTCATAGTTGTTAGGTCTACAAAACTATTTAAACAGCCCTCCGTTTAAAATTTCTAGAGTTCTAATTGTCCTGTGGCATTCATATAGGTCTTCTGAAAAGGAGAAATAATGGCTTTGTAGTTTCTGACAAGTGATTGTGTAGACAGTTATCAAGAAAGTTGCTGCTAATAGCCTAATGGTGACATTTATTTTCATTCACAAGGAAGATCAGAGTGTTTATCAAAATGAATTTTTTCTGAAGCTGTAGTGGCAACTTGATCTACTACCTGAAATTGTCCAAGATGATGGTGTATATTGGTCACACAGCCTGTGCATGAATAGGGGATTGCTTTTCTTTATTAAGAAGCAGCAGCAGCAACAAAATAATGGTATGTATTATGTTTATAAACACTGTAGAATCATAGAAGGGTTTGGGTTGGAAGGGATGTTAAAGATCATCTAGTTCCACTGGCAGGGATACCTTCTGGTAGACCAGGTTGCCCAAAGCCCCATTCAACTTGGTCTTAAAAGCTTCCATGTATGGACAGTGCAGCTTCTCTGGGCAACCTGTGCCAGTGTCTCATCATGCATGGTGAAGATTTTTCTTATTAATACCTAATCTAAATCTACCCTCAAAAGAGGCCAATTAAACATAAAATTGACTGTAGCATCTGCTGATATTTCCTCTGTCAGCCTCTGTAAGTCTTTCCTGGCAGAGTATTATGAGGATGAAAAAGATTGCTTTATGGACCCGAAGTTCATATTCCATCTTCTGAGAGCAATTAACTTCTTAATAGTGAGAAATGAAGCATACGGCACTTAATTCTGATAAAGACATGTTCCTGTTTTAAGTAATTTTATTGATGGTTATTTGAAGTAGACCTGATATATAACTTGAGATAGAGATAGGCAGAAAACCTCTTCCATTCTGCCATTGGTTGTCTTAACAAAATAAAATCTTGTAGAGATACTAAAATAATTAAAAATGAAGCTTGACTTTTTTGCTTGTATTTCCAGAAAAGCTAGAAATGCAAGGGATAAAGTTTGTGAGCATTTTTTTGCCCTTCACTTTGAGAATATATTAGGCTGTAAGGCATGGAATAGTCTATGCCCAGTCAAGGCAATTGCATTTGTGTGGTGTTATGCAGAAAAGTAATGTTTTTCCAGAATCTAAAATTTAAATATTTCAGATAAGAGGCTCTGTGTACAGTCCATTGCAAAGCTTGTGTTTTCCAGCCCTCATTTTGTTTCTTTCTTTTGATGCTGCTGCAGGGCTCATTGTTTGCTTGCTATCATTACCTACAGTGGTGATAGCTGCAATTTCCTGGGAGTACCTATGTGGCTTATAAAGGGAAGGAGATTCTGATGTGTTTAATGACAAACCTCTATAAATCCCTGAAGTCTGAGACTGAATCATTTGAGCTAGTCTGGGAGCCAGTAGAGTGTATATTGCACCTACTGCTCTTTGTGGGGTTTTCTACTTGGTGTGTATTCACATATAAGCTAGAGCTCCTGCTGCTTTTGCAACCCCAGTGACATCTCTTTTCCTGGCAGGCAGGAGAAACTTATCATTGTTGCTAGGACATCATTAATGTTGCCAGGAACCCTAATCAAACAGGGTTCAAGGTTTCGTACTCATGATGAATTCAGTACATGTGGCTTAGATTGAGGGGGAAGGTTGATTTTTGGGCTTGGTTCTCCAAATATTTCCTGTGTTCTTATCAGTGTAGCTTCTCTTGCGCCAGCTTCTTTCCATGTGAACACAGATCTCTTGCTGTTCTTCTGACATTTCTTGTGATGGCTTGGGTGTGCTCGCTAGCAAGGGGAGATACAGCTGGTGGTGTGTGTTAGTATATTTCTACCAGATGTGACATCCAACAACTGCACAATAGCATACAGAAATGTGAGGGTGGAGTACAGTATCAGAGACTCCTCCTTCCCTCTGCACATCAGCAATTAGTGGTGTTTGGTGGAGATGTGTGCATATGCATTACTCTTTTCGTATTTTTCCTTCCATTCTGGGGTGCTAAGCATCTGGAAACATGTTCTCTTGCTTTCTTGATCAGCACCTGGCTGACAGGCATTAATGTAACCCCTCAACTTCAGCTTTATTTATGTTTGTATTTTTATTTCCACTTATTCATTGTGATATGTGGGGTGGTTGGCAGCTATTCTGTTATCCTTATTATTCTTCAAACTAGCTTTTTGAAGGCTGTGGTGTGTACATGTAGATGGTTTTGGGTTTTGTTATTTTTTTTCCCTTCATTTGAGTTAGGTATGGTGTTGAGGTGGGAATGGGCAAGTGCTCAGGACCACAAGCATGAAAAAAAATTATGGAACAAAAAGCACGGAACAATTAATGTGCCTTTAGCTCCAAGTTGTCATGCAAATTAAAGCACCAGATGCCCTTATTTTTAAGTGATGGAGATCTGAAACTGTAACCCACAGTGATCTGTGCAAGTGGCACTTTCTTATGAACTCTTAAAACTTCACAAAATCTTTGTCATCCTTAGAGTAGCAGAGAATCCTGAGTTTCTTTCATTTTCCTTAAAAGGGCATGGATGTTGACTTGCTGACCAAATTTAATCACAGTAGTGGAATCAGCTTGTGTGTGTTAATGTTGTTTATGATATAAACTTACAGCAGATGATTAAGACAGTTTTGTTTGAGGCTTTTAGACTGCAGAAGTCAGCGGTTGGTCCATTTCCGTTAATAGCAAATCAGTTTTCTGTGGCTCATCTGGGTTTTAATGAAAGTCATATTGCAGGGTTAGCAAATGAATAGCTATGATTTCCTTACCTGACATCATAACATTTATATGAAAAAAAGTTTACTCTTTTGTTATAGCTGATTTGAGTACTGTTGAATAATTAGTGTCATTAGAGAGGCACACAGGGCCTTCTAAGACAAGATGGGAAAAGCAATGCAAATTTGAAAAGCCCATGTGCAACATGCAGTGTGGTGTCAAAGCAAGAGTCTTAATTGTCAGAGTTATGCCATTGCAATGAAAAACGAATAGGTGGTCATTGTTCCACTAGCCATAGGAGAGTGTCAGTCTGTGTTCAGTGATATGTGTCCATGACTAGTTTATTCACCACCTGGGTTTCTGTGTAGTAACTTAATAAATTGCTTTGTTTTGGAATTTACACCTAAAATTATTCTAAGATAAATGTCAATTGTTAAAAGTAACCATGAAATCCCTTCTTTATGTCATAATTTTAGCTCAAAAAATTGGGCAATAATTCTGTACTTCTGGTGAAATGTAGGTAAGTTTAAGTTAAAAAAACCCCACACCACTCCAGAAATGAAAAGCTTCTGTGCTACAGGAACTTGCAAGAACTCAATTCTGGTCTGCATGATATCAGACAGTGATCAATATGGGATGAATGCATTTCAATATTTGTGCTATTCAGCTAAACATTCTTTCCTAACAAGTAGTTATAAGTGTTTAGTTGCTGTAGGAGAGTGAATGGTAGTTTGGTGCATTCCTGTCTTAAACTGAAATAGTCAGAAGTGATTTTTTTTGCTTTGTTTTGTTTTTCTGCATACTCCATACTTTGGGAGCTACTGAAAGAACATGTTTTAGATGTGCTTAACAAGGTGGCAGTGTCAAAACACACTCTCTAACTGGGAAATGTATTGTGGAGTTTATTTTATTTTATTTTTTTTCTAATTTACCAGAGGAATGAACTTCCTAAATGGTTGTTGGTTGTATGCAGCAGGAGTTGTGAAAAGAATCAACAGCTAAGCATCACATCTTGCTGTGTTTCTCCTCAATGAAATTGAGTTGAAGGGAATGTTGCCACGTTCCTCCTGCACCAACTTAAGGCAGTGTCTTTAATGGTATCAAAGCAGGGAATGTCAGCAAGCTAATACAGATTTAGAAGCTACTTTCCCAGGGTCACTGCAGTGAGGCCAGGGCTCATGAATGCATCTGAACTACTTCAATCCAATGTCCAGCATCTTCAGCTTGAACAACAGCTGGTGGTGATGAAGTTGGTTTCAGGGCTTGGCTTGCTGGTCTGGCAAATGATAACAGGCAAGAAAGGAAGGCGAGGGTGGAAGAGGTATTGAAGCTTTAACTGCAGCTGTTTAAGTGGGTGCATGTCAAAAGCTCTTAAAATTAAAAACACAGGCCACTGAAGTGGGTGGTGTGCCTGTGAGTTTGTAGCTTGTGCTGTGGGCTTTCCCCATAATGAATTGCCTCTCACAGTACAGTGGTTGGTAAGAGAATTCCCTGCATGGAGCCAAAGCTGGATGTCTTCTGTATATGATGTACAATGTGGCCACTCTGTGCTTCTTTGTCACCATACAGACCACAGCTAGATGTGGGCTGAATGTTAATGACCTGAGGGGGCTAAAGCAGGCAGAGCAAAGCTCATTTAGAAAGTGGGGTTGTAAAGGCTCCTCGTTCCCCTCAAAACCACCATGTGTGGTCACAGATTGTTAGACAGTTATGTCACAGGGAGAAAGAACAGTTTTGTTTGGGTTTGTGTGGCAAGGTTTTGGTAGCAGGGGGGCTGCGGGGGCTGGCTTTTGGGAAGAAGCTGCTAGAAGCTTTCCCCACGTCAGGCAGAGCTAGTGTCAGCTGGCTCTAAGGTGGACCCACCACTGGCCAAGCCCAAGCCCATCAGTGACAGTGATAGTGCCTCTGGGATAGTGTATATAGGAAGGGGAAAAAGTTACTGTAGGGGAGAAATTGTAGCTGTAGAAGGCAGTGAGAGAATATGTGCGATAAAGAGTTCTGCAGACACCAAAGTCAGTGCAGGAGTGGGGGTGGAGATGCTGCAGGTGTTGAAGCAGAGATTCCCCTGCAGCCTGTGATGCAGACCATGTGAGCCAGGCTGTCCCCTGCAGCCCATGAGTCCACAACAGAGCAGATATTCACCTGCAGCCCATGGAGGACCCTATGCAAGACCCCATGCTGCAGCAGGGGGATGCCCAAAGGAGGCTGTGACCCCATGGGGAACCCACAGTGGAGCAGGATCCTGGCAGGACTTGTGGCCTTATAGAGGGAGGAACCCACAGAGGAGAAAGCAGGTTATTGCTGGCAGGACTTGTGACCCTGTAGGGGTCCCTGCTGGAACAGTCTGCTACTGAAAAGCTTCACTCATGGAAGGGACCCAGGCTGGAGTTAGTGAAGAACTGCAGCCCCTGGGAAGGACCCGTGCTGGAAAAGTGTCTCCCATGGGAGAGAATCCAGGCTGGAACAGGGAAAGAGTGTGAGGAGTCCTCCCCCTGAGGGGAAAGGAACAGCACAAGCAACATGCGATGAGTTGTCAGCAATGCCCTTTCCCCATCCCCCCTGCAATACTGCTGAGGGGGCAGGAAAGGAGGTAGAGAAATTAGGAGTAAAGTTAAGCCTGAGAAGAAGGGAGGGGCTGGGGAAAGATGTTTTAAGATTTGGTTCCAGTTCTCATTCTCTTACTCTGATTTGATTGGTAATAAGTTTAACTTTCCCCCCAGGTTGTGTCTGTTTTGCCCATGACAGTAATTGGTGAGTGATCTCTCCCTGTTCTTGATCGAAGAGCCTTTCATCATTTTCTCTCTGTGTTGCCCAGTTAAGGAAGGAAGTCATAGAGCAGCTTTGGTGGGTGCCAAGGTCAACCCACCAGAGGTTAAGGCACTGGTTGGTGTCAGGAGATCTGGTTTCACCACTATAAACTTCCTGTTTGTCTCTCATGCTTCTGTTTCCCCCTACAGAGCAGAGTGATGATTCCCCTTCCTTGCCTGTTTTGCCAGCTCTCTGATACAGGGAGTGTTTGTTGTGGTTTTTAATAAAATGGGCTTGCTGTTGTATTCCCATCTGCCAACATGAGGCAAAAACTGGTAAGCCTGGTAAGAAAAGTGTTCACATAAGAAAGGGAAGTGTCACCACCAGTGCATGTGCAGAAACACATGCAGTCTGGGAAGCAGTCAGGAGCTAGCACTGAATGTGCAGTAACAGCTGTGACAGCTGGAGAACAGTAACGTAGTGGGACATGCATGACTGCCATCTCCACCCTTTGAGGTTTTTTCAAGACCAGCTGGATAAGGTCCTGAGCAAACTGATCCCATGGCTGGCCCTGCTTTGAGTGGGAGGCTATATCTGACCTCTGAAGGTACCTTCCAGCCTGAACATGGCTGTGGTTCTTTATGCAGTTGGAAGGCTTGTCTTGGAACCATTTGTCTTGACTGTTTATTTTGAGGTGTGTGATGTAACTCTCTATGTAGGGGATAAATTACTTTGGCTATTTGTATAGGAGGAAGATAATTTCATATGATGTTTGGCTTTCCCTTACAGCAGCTGTGTCACAGTGTGTGAAGTGAAGCATAGTTGGAGTAATCTGTCCTTTAGAGGGGTATGTACCCTGCTCTCCTGAGTATTATCTTCAGTTCAGTAGGAGGTTGTTCCATGCAGTCACCAATGACTCTGAAATCCATTACGATTCTGAGGTGGACTCCATGTGGAGCCTCTCCACTCGTGTTTATGACCAGTTATCAATAAAGATTGCTTGAAGCTGCCAGCAGCTGTTAGTCTGCCCAAATCTTGTTCAACAGAGTCAGTTCTAGAATCAGGAGGGGAGTGCTGTCCCCCTAGTCTCTCTTTTGAGACTCACCTGCGTGATGCTGTAGTAATCTCACTTCTTTTCCTGAATTTATGAATTGTTTCCCTGTGTGGCTGAGAAGCTTCTGACTCTTGCCACAAAGAACTGTGTTTCAGTAATGAATGGGGTTTGTGCTGTAGTTTGCTTATAAAGTGCTCTGGGAGTCTTCCCAGTGAGAGGCTGTATCAGGATGCGAGAAACTAAAGTGTGAATCACTGCTCTGCCTTCTCTTGCCAAGCTGAGACTGCGGGGCTTAAATTCGAAATTGTTCCGGTTTTTGTTAATGGGCTTGTGAAGAACTGCTGCTATTTTATGTGTGAGGAGCTGTGAGGCAGTTTTTGAGCATCAGGCCATAGCTAAGGCCCTGTCCTGATTTCAGGATAGCTTTAGAAAGCTATTTTTAAATTGAGAAGCCTCCAAAGACCTTCTGTAGGATTGTGTGATAATGAGGAGCACTCCCTTCACCCAAGGGAAACATGGAAGAGGGAGAATGGGTCTCCCTTGGGATGACAGTGTTCTTGCCCATATACAGTCTGCAACAGAAAACTTAATTGGAAGTACGCTTTCCTAGTAACCCCCTTCTCCATGTGCTGAACTTCATTTTATTTTAAGGCTGTTCTACTCTCTGTGGTGTTACTTCTGCCAGTGTTTCCTGATACATTTGAAGCCATTGTATCTGTTAATATATTTTTGAATGTTTCTTTCCTCGTATGTGTGATTATAGTCTTGGGAATTTTCTTCCAGTGTTCTGCCAATGTCTTTAACACTTGTTTTACTCTTAAAAAAAAAAAATGGTATATTTCCTGCTTTTAAACCCTGTAATAGGAAAAAGGAACCACAGTTTTCCCATCTCAGTGATAGCCTGAAGCAGGATGTGGAGCATACAGGCATATAATGGACTTTGACCAGGAGGAGGACATTAATGGTCTACAAAGTAGAGAAAGTTCACCAGAAGTGATTGATCTTCATTTATTTTTAAGCAAAGCTTTAAATATCTAGGCAAAATGACAAATTATATAACTAATCTCCCTGCGTATTAAGTGTAGTGTTTAGATACCTGTGTTGACTGCGATTTTGAAGAGATTATGCAGCCTCATATATTAACAGTATTGTCATTGAGCTGTTTCTTCTCCTTCCCCCTTTATTTATTTATTTATTGTTAAGAAAGGATGTTTTAATGTTATTAAATTAAGTACTGATACGTGTTTCCATGGCCAGATTCTGCTGTTTTCCAAATGGTGTGTGGTGGGAGTGTGCATAATTTACCCAGATATGGCCTGTCAGCTTTTTGGTCCTTATTCTTTTCAGTGCCTGAAAAACTGAGATAAAGCAGCTTATCTTCTTTCAGACCTGTGCAGCATTCAAAGCTGCTTCATAAAAGAAAAGGAACCTTAAACAGTTTTTCTAAAGTTAATATAGACTAATAGCTAAAAAACATGGTCAGAAATGTGGTTGTTAATGAGGCTTGAAATATACTTTACTCCGAAGAATCTGCAGAGCAGCAGAGGGATGGAAAGGTGTAACAACTAGAATAGCCTGGCACTTTGGATAAAAACAAGTTTGCTTGTAAGTTGCAACATTTCTTTTGCACAATTTGCTGACTCTGTGATGCTGAGTGCCTACAGGAAATGCATTGAAATCTATATGGATGAAAAATATCTTGTTCAGCTGCTATTTTCATAAAAGGATGCAGTAGGAGTGAGGCTTTCTCGCTGTTCTTCCCTCCTTGAACCTCCTTGAAGTTTATTATTGAACTTACTGTAACTTTTCTATGTAGTAATGCTTACCACAAGTGATGTGTTTTGGTTTTGTTTTATTTTGTAGTCTGTAATACAGAATTTGCCCATGGAATGCTACAGCTGGAGGTGATTAGTTGAGCTTCATGATGTTTTTATCTGTTGCGCTAAATGTAAGCAAGAGCTCTTCAGAAGTAAGATATTTGTATTTTAAAAATTGCTTTTGTCCATTTCTTGCTGCATTTTACCTATGCTGTTTATTCTAATTTCATTTAGTGTGTTTGATGAGGCCTTCATACCTTCTTTTGCAACTTTTTTGCCTTAAATTCTTGTTTGTAAAATGGTACTAATATTTCCTCTTCCTTCCTTGCTATCTTTCCTCCTTGTTTTTGCTGTGTTACCCTTTTTTGAACTGAAGACCCGATGTTGACCCCTAGATTAAAATTTGCATTACTTGTTAACTAGGAACACAGCAGGTGCTCTCCTGACAGGTTGTACTTAAATGATGGTTGAATATTAATTTCAATATTTTTATAGAAGTGGCAAAACTCTGACAAAGTTATATGAAGGAGGGGCTTGCAGTAAGAATACCTCAGGAAACTATTCTCAGTTCTGTTTAGCAAGTCTGTCCATGTTTTTTCTCCTGTCAGCTGTATATCGGGGGTAGGGTGATTCTTTATGGCAGTAGAGATTTTTGTATACATTATTAGTATTTTGAAATATTTCAACTCCAGCTATTATTTCCAGCAATTCTAAATAACAATAAACTAATGGTGTGGAAATCTTAATATGTTTATGGTTTACTGAAATTTTGTGATGTCCTGTTAGTAATAATAGGGAAAATTCATGTTACTGATATATGATCTATAGAAAGATGTATATGTAGAATAAATGAAATCATGGGGGTCTTATCTAAGATGGCATAAAGTATTCATAGCAGTAGGATTTGTGTTTGAGGGTCTTGGCTTGTTTGCCCTGTGCTTAGCATGTACAAGCCAAAGGAGGTTGTTTTTTTGGGTTTGTGCTCCTTTTCTACGATGTAGCATCAACTGTACATGATACACTTCTGCCATCTCCATGTGAAATTCTGGAGAGCAGCTGGGAATGCCCTGAGGAGGCCAGTTGATGCTGGTATTGATTTATTTCCCAATATTTTCCTTCTTTAAAAGTGAAGTACATCTGATAAACGTGAGAGAGAATTAACTCGTGTAGCCTTGTTGTCAGCTGAAAAGAACATTAGAAGAGTAAAATTTCAACAAATCTCTCACATACAGAACTTGGCCTGTCAAAGCTTACAAATGAGATGAACTGGGAAAGCTGTTGCCAAATTCCCATTTAAATGCTTTCACTCTGAGAGGCTGCAACTGATGTATACCATTGTTTTAACCAGAGTTGTGGGCTGTTTTGGTCTTGGTTTTGTAACTACTTTTTTGGGTGGTGGTGGTGGTGTACCATTATAGTAAAATTATGCAGTCAAAATGATCGTACTCTTACTAATTGATGCAGCAAGACCTGTTAGTGAAAAAACTGAATTGTTAATAGAAGAGTGTGTACATATATAAAACACATTTAAATACATATATATTTAAAAAAAATCAAGAACATAATGTTGCTTACTTTTCATTGACTTCTAATCTATGCTATCTAATGGGCACCTGGGTGGAACAAGTAACACTGAGTAATATCACACTAATGCAAGCCTTCATCTTTAACTCTTTTAACTTCCTGTGGCTTGACATAAGGTGAGGATTTCATGTGAAACTTGTTTCCTACCAAATGTGGGTTGACTGTTATGGTGGTTGATTGTGAAGTGGATGCAGAGCTGCTAGAGTGCCAGTTTTACATTTAGCTCAGACATACAGTGAAGAAGTACTTGTCCCAAGGGCTTTGTTACTTCCATCAGATTAGTTTCTGTATGTTTACATTTAACCACCACTGGATTAAAATCAATAAGCAGTTTGATAGTGGAAACCACGTTGTCTTCTTTCTAGGGAGTGTCCTGACCTGATAAACCAGAGTGGTTTTCTCTGATAGAGTTAATCCTGGGTGCTATTCTATAAAATGGAACAATATCAGAAAGTTTTGCTGTTGCATATTTTTGTGGGTCTAATGTCTCTCTGTGAGGGGAGAACTGTGGGGCTGAGAGGCTTATGTGGCATCTGTGAACCACATTTGTCCTGCAGTACACACCCAGCCTTTCTCCCTGTTGGTGGGACTGCTTGTGTGGGTTTTTCATGGGTTTGTTTTGTTTTGGGGTTGTTTCTAGTGAAAACAATTCAAGTTGCTGCTGTATTTTCCCTGAAGCTTCAGGTATGGCTCAACAGCACATGTTGAAGTTTTACAGCTCGCTGTTGACAAGGAGTTTCCATTTTCCCCTTTCCTTCTCCTGTAGCTTCCCTTTGTCTGGTTCTCCTCAAGCTCTCTATCTGCCTTATAGTGTGAAATGTGCAGAAGGAAAAATAGCTCAGTGTTTCTTCTGTTGCTCTAGTGAGTTTGGTGCTTTGTGGAGCAGGTAGGCAGTGAGAGGGCAGTGGGAGCCTGTGGTGGGAGATGGGGGCAATGGGGGGTGGCAGAGCAGGCATCACAGATATCAGCTGGCAGGGAGGAAAAAAAGGGAAGGGGGACTTTTGCTTCCTGGGAGCAGGCAGCAACGGGTCTGTGGCCATACTGATTGTCAGTCCTCCTGTCTTCTTGGTGAACGTTGTATGGAAGTAAATGATGAAAGTACTTCATGGGCTTCCTCTGGGTGGGAGGTATGTGAGACATGCATCAGGCCTTTGAATTCTGCCTAACCAGAATTTGAAGTACATGAGCCCATCATTTGTGAATTTCTGAAGTTTTTCTTCCTGTGGCTTAAGAGGCTTGTACAAAGCATTCAAGAAAACCTGTGGGCAGAAGAGAATTTAACTGTAGGCTTTCCTGAGTCCTGGAGATGAATAACCAGCAGCTAGACCATCTTGAAATGTTTTTCTTTGATAAGAGCATGAGCTCAGCTTGGCAGAGGTGCCGAACAGACACAAAGGCTGTTTGTAGCAGGACGGCTGTGAAATGAGGAAGTGTGACTGGAAAGGATGCAAATACGCAAGTGGCAGAGGTCAAACACTGACACATACTGCACCCTCTTTGTCTTATGGTCATAACTTGTAGCTGTGACTGGCCATTTTCAGGCCATGCTTTGATTATTTATTTTTTAGTTCCCCTGTTTAGTTCTCTCAACTTCTGGAATGGGAAGAATGGGTGAATTTTGGTATTACTGCATGCTGCCACAATTCCCCACTGAGTTTTGCAGTGGGATGTGGTCAGTGCATGTACTCTGCCATAGTGATGTTCCCCAGAACTCAGCGTTGGGGACAGTTCTGTTTGATACCTTTATCAATTATGTGAACAAGGGGATCAAATGCACCCTCAGGAAGTTTGCAGACATTGCCAAGTTGGGTGGAAGGTTGGATCTGCTTGAGGGTGAGAAGGCTTTAAAGAGGGATCTGGATAAGTTTGGATCACTGGGCTGAGGCCAATTGCATGAGGCTCAGCAAGGCTCAGTGCAGAGTCCTGCTCTTGTGTTACAACAGCTCCATGTAATTGTATAGGCTTGGGGAAGAGTGGCTGGAAAGCTGCTTGGTGGAAAAAAGACCTGAGGGTGGTGTTGGTTAACAGCCAGCTGATATGAGCCAGCTTGTGCCCAAGTGGACAACGTGACCAATGGTATCCTAGCTTGTATCAGAAATAGTGTGGCCAGCAGTACTAGCAAAGGGATTTCCCCCCTGTACTCAGCATCGGTGAGACTGCACCTTGAATTCTGTGCTCAGTTTTGGGCCCCTTGCTTACAAGAAAGACATTGAGGTGCTGGAGTGGGTCCAGAGAAGGGAGATGAAGCTCATGGAAGGTCTACAGCACAACTCTTAGAAGGAGGAGCTGAGGTAACTGGGGTTGTTTATTCTGGGGAAAACGAGTCTAAGGGAAGATCTTACTGCTTTCTACAAGTACCTGAAAGGAGGCTGTAGTGAGGTGGGTGTTCTTATTTCCAAGTAACAGAACAAGAGAAAACAGCTTCAAGATGTGCCAGGGGAGGTTTAGGTTGGATATTAGGAAAAAAATTTTTCACTGAAAGGGTTGTCACGCTTTGGACCAGGTTGCCTCAGGAAGTGGTTGAGTCACCATCCTTGGAGGGCATTTAAAAGATATGTAGATTTGGCAGTTATAGACATGGTTTAGTGGTGGGCTTGGCAGTGCTATGCTAACAGCTGGACCCAATGGTCTTTTTCAATCTCAATGACTCTGTAGAGTTCTGGAGTTCAGATTAAGGGAAGAAGGCAGTATGTCCAATCCAACCATGAAAATACTGCATTTCCTCACAAAAATACTGCATCTCTTCATATGTATCAACATAATGGCTTGTGAACGCAAATGGTATCAGACTTTAGAGGTACAGGAGACACGGTAGCATTAATGTGGTGTGGTTGTAAACACCAAGAGGGCTTTCTCTGTGTCTTCTTTTAATGATTTTTTTATTGAATATGTCTTGCTCTAAAATAGCTGTTCAGGTTCCCTATGTGAGTTTTGACACAGCTGGGCTCAGCTGAGGAAATATACTTTCTTTCAACAGCATGGGTTTTTTAGAGCCTAAGATATCAGGAAAATAAATGAGTAAATAATAAAGAAAGCAAGCAAACAAACAAAAATGTGACAGATGCAACCTAGGAAAAAAACATGCTAAAAGTATAGGTAAGAGTGGAAAACCAAAACAATCCATGTGACTGCTCTCATTTGATAGATTTCTTCTTTTTCCACTTCCCACTATGGTGTGGCTGTTGTCTTTCAACATTAACCTTCAAACTGTGTCGTGTTACTGCTCCATGAGTCCTGCTCCTGCCCTTGCTTCTCTGCCGTGCCCCTGCTGAGTTTAGGACTAGCAGCTCAGGGCAATTTTTTGTGATTTGGAACTGTGAAGTGCTGTATCAGCGCATGGGGGATTAAGGTTTTTAGTGTATTTTTCTCTTACTTGGAGAGGGAATTAGTGAGCTCCCAAATTCACTGGATTTATTGGAAATCTGTGCCTGCTGAATGTATTTATTCCCCTGTGTTGTTAGCTGTACTCTTGACAGGTGCTGAGAGGAGATTTATAGAAACAGCAAATATTTGCTACAGTGACTGAAATATCTGAGGATTATTTAGATGTGACTGTTTATCATAATCTCTCTTAGTTCTAGTTCAATAATTTAAATGCATAGGCTTGAGTCTTTGGAAATTTTTAATCTACTTCTCTGTTGGATTTTAAACAGGTTTCAAGACTAAATCCTACTGCCAATGGACTACTACAGGTCTGATACATAGACCTGGGGAGTAAGGTTTTTCTGGGTTTTAGTTTTGATTAAGTAAAATTTATGGGGAAAGCAGAACACGACTACAGATGCATTCTGCTCATCACAGCAGAAAAACTTGAGATGTGTTCAGCTGACGCAAACTAATCCTGTAAAGACTCCTCAAAAAGAATTTTCTTTGTTAGCTTTTCTTTCATAATTTCTGCAGGACTCCTTTTTGCAGAACTTTCTTCTTTTTTTCTTTTTATTTAATTTAATATCCATTTCTAGATAGGTTGTACATCACTAGCTTTTAGAAGAGGTACAAGATGATGAGAAACTGAGAAGAAAACACTTAGCTCACTTTGGGTGTCCAGATCAATAATTTTAGAAGGAAACGGCAATGGAAACAAACCATTAACCTTCCCTCAGGTTTCCAGTGAAGTACATAGGAATTGATGTCAGTTTTTGCAGTTATATGAGAGATTAACAAGCCTGGAAGAGAGGTCTAGAACTGGTGATCTGTATGGAAAAGTCTGCTTTAATGTCACTTCCATGGTTGTGCTCATGTGTTGGCAATGTCTTCAGCCTTTATCGCTGTCCCTGACCCTAATGTTTGCTGTTTAGGGAAGAAAGTGATTTCTTAGATAGCAAAGTGCAGAATTGGTAAAACCATCCTTGCAATTTGCCAGTTGTACTCAGCAGAGAGTCAAGGCTGCTGGGACTCTATGCCACCTGTCCTGTGTTTCTTAGCACAGGAACAGCTGCTTTTGCAGCTGTTTGGTCTTTCTTGCAGCTTGGGCAGAGCTAGAGTCTGTAAGAACCAAGTAACTGAACTTCATTTCGTTAAGATGAAGATGATACTAGCTGACTCACAGGAAATTATGCAGAAAAATGGCAACTTTCTTCATATTTCTGGTTGTTGTGCTTGTCTTCCTGCCCCACAGTTTTCCATGTACAACTGTGTTGCTTGGTACATTTAGCTGTCAAGTGTTTCAGTAGTGCAGGGCCTGATACAGTGTTTTTCTAGTTCTTCCTTGGCAAAGAGGCTGAGCTGATTTTGTTTGCTTAGAGGCCTTGATGCAATTGTCAGCTCCTGCCATTTGATATTGTATTAATGCACTCTAGGGTTACTTACCATGTTTTCCACAGGAGCTAATGCTATGGTGACATGTGTGTTTATTTACAAGTGTATGTTTATTTACAAGGGTGTGTTTGGTTTTTTTTTTTTCTTCGAATTTACTTTTCTCTTAGGTTTGGGAAGAGCATAAATGTACTGACTTTTATGGCCAGTTGCAAAGCCTGTTTCCTGGAGGGCATGAAATGTACCTGAAGCTTTGAGTTTCTGGGAGCACCAGTTGTGCTGGTTTGGTTGGTGCCTGAATGTGTTTTTGCAGTAACTATACATGTTCCTTGGTCATGGCAGGTATGCTCTTACACCCTGAAGGAATGAAGATCTGTAAATGAATGTTTTTCAAAATGTTTTTAATTAACTTATCACCAACTTGTTTTTCTAGGAAAATCTGAGAATATCAAATTGTAGCCGAGATTAATAAAATGAAATTCTGTTTGACCAGAGGTCACAGACCTGGAAAGTTGACTTACACCCACAGCAACACTGGACTTTATATTCAGTTTTGCTTTCACATAGAAACATTGAAATGCATGCATTTTGTTTTTCTTGAATCAGGATATTGCAATTCTCTTAGGTCTTCAAGTTAATCTACAGCTTCCATTTTAATCCTTGAAGCTTGAGTAATCATACACAGTGAATATGGAAATGTATCTCTTTACTTTGGGCCCTGCTGACCTGATCAAACTAGCACTGGCAAAAGCACTCTCTTTTTAAGCAAAAAAAAGATATTCCATGTTAATTTCTGCCAGCTAGCAGTTGGACTTTTATTGTGCTCTGTGTTATGTATTAGTGGATAAGGATTACAGGATAAGGATTACTTGGTTAGTGATAAGGAACTGTTCATAATTGTAAGTCTCAAAAACTGAATCAAAAGTTTAATTTTAAATTTGGATAATTGTAATTTCATGTGCTTATGTGCTCTTAGCATCATTAGAAACTAAAAAAAAATAAATAAAAGTTCCTTACATCTGGAAGCTGATCTGGCTACTGGCTTCAGTCTCACATGTTTTTTGGTTTTTGTTTTGTTTTGGTTTTTTTTTTTAATTAAAAAACCCCTAAAACCAAAAACAAACCCCTCCCGCAAACCCCCAAACAAACAAACAAAAAACTTCACCCAAAAAACCAAAAATCAACCAATTAACAAAAAAAAATCCCAAACCCCTCAAAAAACAGAAAAATAAAAACACTAAGAAAAAAATCTGTCAGCCCATTCCATCCTCCGGTATGCGCACACTTTTAGAGAGCTGGGTAAACCAGAAATTTCTATGGTATATAATGCTGTATGTGTATGGATATGTGGAAGATGAAATGACTGTGTTTTTGAATTTAGATTTATCTAATAAACTATTGAGTTCTTATTATGGAGTGAAAGTGTAGGGATAAATATTATGGGTGCTGCAACTATAACAAAATAGAGAGGATAGTAGAAAAGGCTGTCGTTCCAGAGGTTACTAGTGGATTTTTGTTTCCCTTGTTTCATAGTACTGTGACAAAGAGATGCTATGATTTATATTTATGGAAAAATCTATCAGGAGTAACTTTCGCTGGGCCCTGTTTCCTGTCAAGCAGGAGGATATGTGTGGGAGAAGATGCAGCAGGTTATTTTGTTCAGAGGAGTAGGCAGAGCCCACTGCGAGCATCAGAAGTACTCTGGCAGCCACCACACTGAGCCCGCGACCTGCGGAGGCTTTCAGCTTGACTGCCTCGGCCTGCATCATTTGTGTGATGATAGATATGGGTAGGTAGTGGTTGTCTTTCACCTTTCCACTTCTAAAATAATCTGTGCCATTTACAGCACTTCAGCCTGCTTGACTGCTTACTACCGTGTGAGACTCTTCAGTCCAGTGCAAACTCGCTTCCCTCCCCTTTCTTTTTTCATAATGGTAGCAAAATACATCTAGAGTAATTGCTTTAGCTGAATTAGTAGGTTATGTAGATATAAATCTAAATTATTGTGGGCTGGGAGCTACTAGGAAGGGTGTCTCTCCCCCTGGTTGTGCTGACTCTGTGCCTGGCTGCTTGCACTCCCAAGCCAAAGTGAAACTCCAGAAGTCACACTTGTACACGTGGCTAACTCATTTTTGGTTGCCTGGGCCATGTTCCCTTTGGCTGAGCTTCTGTCCTCTTTTACAGTTTCAACACTTCTTACCCCTGAGACATTGTATTCTTTCCTAATTAATCTTTTCATTCCTTGTAGAGTCTGGACTTCTTCTCAATATCCTGTTTAAAGTGTTTATTCATAGAAGCAAATCTCCAATCTTTCCTTACCATTTTTTCCCTTCGAACTTGGAATGGGAGTGTGAATAGCATTTGTATTTTTCAAATGAGATATTTCTGCATTTGAGAAACAGTGAGCACAAATTTCCTTGGTTTCTTAAAATTTACCATTCTGAAATCATGACGTCTCCATTGCACTTACCTTTGCATATTTGGTTCTTCTCAGTAATTGTTGACATACGCAGCAAGTTTTGACAGCCAGCTCTTCAATCCAGTCTTCACTTCCCACTATGGCAATGGCTAGAATAGATTTATGTCTTTTGCTATTGCTTATAAAAGCAATCTCATATATAACAGGGAGAAAAAAAAAGCTTCCAAACATTTTCTTTTGAGCAATATTTATCAAAGAAAGTGAAAAAAAGCAACATGCTGTAGTGTCAGAAAGGGAGAAAGAGAGAATTTGTCCCATGCAGATGTAATTGTTCCATAAATTTCCAATCTGCATGTATCCATCTTACCAGCTGCAGCAGGGCTGAACTCACTCAGTATTAAAAGAGACTACAGGTTAGCCTAAACCTCTGTGCGCCTTTGGATGCATTATAGGAATCTCCAATACAGTTTCCATTTTAAATTGGCAGCCTGCCTGAGAACCGCAAAATACTCTTGCCAATTTCTAGGCTGAAGAGTTGAAGGAAGAAATGTTGCCATAGAGAGGGTATATGGTATGAAATAATTTTTTGCTTTCTTCATAAGTACCACCCTCTTTCTCACATGGGCAAAATCCATGCCTTAAATGCATTATTTCTCGGGAAATCCAATATCCTGTATTTATTTTAACCAAGCAATTTGAGGGCTAAGCTTAATACACTGACAGCATTGGAAACAGAATGTGTGTGGCTTGCATCTGGGGCACAATGGTTTGTTAAAAAAACTATAACCATAAACTTTTTTCCAATGTCCATTTTCATGATACCTGAGCACATATTTCCTCTGTGAAGATGCTTCATACGTTCCAAACATGTAGACTTACCAGGGGATAATAAAAGAGAACAATAAAAGCAGTATGTAAAATCAGTAAGAGTAATACTGCTAAGTGCATAAAGTTGGTAAAGCAAGAAGGTTGAAGAATTTAGAAATTTGGCCCATGACATGCATCAGAAATGTCTTTGTGTGCATTTTCTCCCCTTTCTTCCCTTGGAGATGTAAATTCTTTTGTGGAAAACCTCCTTCTACATTTCTTTCCATTACTGAAAGAAATCCAAGTTCTCATAGTTCACATAAAATGGATTCAGTCCAGGGAGATCGTTGCCCTGTTCTCATTATTAATCTAGAAGGCTTCATACTTGCAACATGTCGCTGTGCTGTGAAGAATATAGAGAGGGCAGGCAGAGGCATCTGCTTGGGGGATGGGGGGGAAGAGGCGGCATGCCTTCCCCCACTGCGGAGGAGCCTTTTCAGTGGTGATTTCATGCTGATTTAAGCATGAGCTATCGTGAAGCCAGGCCAGCCCAAACTGTTCTCACGGACCGAAGGAGTGATGTGGGAAGGAGAGGCGCTGGCCGCAGCTCCAGCACTGGACTGCCTCCGCCATGGGACTCTCCGCCAAGCTCGGCTGATCCCTGACCTGGCTGCCAGCAGGGAATTGCTGTCAGACCTACCCCAAACTGAGTTATCCTGTATTTAAATTAAAATAAATATTTAGTGCGTGTTTTTCTTTAGGATCCTTTTGTGTGAGACTTATTAAATGTCAGTGTTTAACTAAAGTGCAAACATAGCTTTAATTAGAAAGGAAGTTTTTGCTTAAAGCTGCTTGCTATCGCTGGCTGGGGTTTGTAGCTCCTTTAGTAATGGCTTTTCTTAATGACCTCGTCTGAAGATTCCCAAACCAAGATCCCATAGATCACCCAGGTCTGTGGGGAGCTGACACACTGTGACAGCTGCCGTTAGGCTTCTTGCCAGAGATCAAATAATGCAAAAAGCAGCTAGAGACACGCAATATTTTTTTTTTTTCCTTTTTTTCTTCCAAGTAAGCAAGTGCTGTCCATTACAGTCCTACTACTTATTTGTGAGTGGGAGGAAGAATTCCCAAGGACATGAAGGCTGTGGAGAAGCGGTCCTTGGTAGCTCTTTGAGGAGGAGTCATTGGCACTTTTTTTCCTTTTAGTAAATGATGCTTTATGTGCTTTCGTATTGGATTAATGCTTACTCCTGCCCCCCACTATTAATAGGTAGGTGACTTCTGGTGTAGAAATGAAAGCTTTTGGTGGTCAGAATACATTAAATGTTCCATATATGGTCTTTTTTAAAATCCTGCATGGGGTTACAGAAGATGGATGGTTTTACCTTACAAGGAAGTTCTATTTTGTGAATCTCAAGTATGACAGTTTATGTTTTTTCTTTTAATATCACAGTGTTAAGTACCCCACAGAACAAGTTCTGGTCAACTCCTTTCAATTTCAATAAGGTTTTTGGAAATATCAGAGACATAGCACTGTTTTTGGTGGGTTTTCTTTTTCTCCTTTTTAATTTAATCCATATAAACTTTGTTAGTGTTTTATAGTGTTTTCTTATTACTATCCTAGTATCTAAGAGCAGAGAATGCTTTCTTGCAAATAAAAGGTTAATTCTTTTTCTGTGAGGAAGGGAGTAGACTCAAATTGTGAGAATATTTATTTTTATCATATTGATGAGGATGTTGAGATGAAATGAATATTTTTTTTTTTTAAAGACAGCAGCTGGTTCCAGCCTCCAGGTTTGAAGTATTTTAAGTTTCATCTGCTTAGAAGCAGCTGGAAGCAACCCTATATGAGTTGCTTATTTAAGAAATTGATGTACTTTTCTATGGGGAATGCAGAACTGGATCTCACAAAAAGGAATATATTAATGTTGTTAGTGATGAGTTTCAATACACTGAGCTTGCACCAAGGGCCTTTGAAAGTGCTTTACTCTGGAAGTCCTTTTGATCTTTGCAAATAAAAATACCAAATGTTTGACCATGGCCAGATTGCATTTGTAAATGGTAGTTTAGCTGGTTTAGATTTGTTGGTTGATTGATCCATTTTGGATGAATTTGAAACAAATATCCCAATAAAAGAAAACTGTCAGGGGAGGAGAATTACTTTACATTCCTGTTACTGGTAAGAGATGTTTTTGAATAACCAAAACCTCACATAAGGGCTTCCTTATTAATGGGGTATGTATGGTAATTTTTCATATCCATGCAAGTAGTATCCATCCCTATATAAGTCAGTAGAAGAAAAAAGATTCAGTTTGAAAGTAGTGAATGAGGGGAGAGTATTTTCACCGTTCACGTGATAGAGGGAAGATGAAGCAGCAGCAAAATGGGTCAGGCTGAATCTCCCATTCTTTGTACAGAACTAAAAAAAAAGGAGTTTTAGCAAGAAATGGACAAGTTTAGCTGCTTCTTTTCATGCTGTGTTCACATTCTATGTTTTCTGGTTTTAATAAAGCTGGTAACTTCGTTGAGCATCATTCTTGGATTCTCAGCAGTTAACTTATATTCAAGATGTTTCCTTTAGGAAAATCTTTCTCTTTCCATATGAACTGTTAGCAGAGCTGCCTGGTATCATGATGGTGGCGATCATATACAGTGTAGGAGAATAAAGATGACAGTATTGTGTTCCTAGTACCATGTCTGCTCATACAGTGAGTTACTGTGTGTTATAATAGCCTGTGTTTGCAAAAATATATATAATTATAAAATATCATAAAAATATGAATAAAAACCCCTAAGCATAACAAAGATCAATTTATACTTAAAATGTATACAGGTTTCATTTATTTTTCTAATAATTATTTGAACCATTAGTGTTCAAGGACAGGTTAGACAGAGTCTTGGGGGACATGGTCCGAGGTGTCCCTGCCCATGGTAGGAGCATTGGAATTTTCCATCTTTAAGCATTCTATGATTCTATATTTGAATAAGTTCTATCTAGTGATCTAATAATAGCACTGATAGATGGTAGTTGAGGATATAAAGTGTTGTACCAGCTTGCCTTGTACCCTATTGCAAATCTAATTGCATGATGCAAAGATCTGTTCCTTTAGGTGGTGTTTTGAGTAGCATGTACAAGTGGTCCCGGATTTATTTTGCATATGCATGCTTTCCTGCTGTCAGTGGACTCTTTGATCCTGACATTGGTATTTGGTATTTGAGTCAGGATATTGCAGTACATACAATGCATTTCCTATATACAATTTCCTACTTTTGGCTCATTTAACATCCAGAACCTTACATGAAATACAGTTATTGTTGTTCTCACATTTTAAAGAAATAGCATAGGGTTGTCATTATGAATCAAACATTCATTGCCCTGATTTCCAAAACATGTTCTTTGGCTATGGCATTCATTTCTGTGTAACTATTTCATATCACTACTTTCTCCCACTTTTGATGTGACCTATATTGTATGTGCATGCCGTACTGTTTCATTGCAGAAGTAGTATGTCTACCAGCCTATTTATCCTCTATTAAAACCCCCTTGGTTTTCTTAAGAGACCGCATGGAAACTTTGCAATTATTTTGGCTATATGTTGCCACTATACCTTCTGATATGAGACATCGATGTGCTTTCATAGCAGACCTTTGGTGCTTATAAGTATTTGTAAGACTCTGCTTGTGTAGATGGACACCTAGTTAGCAAGGTTTAAGCAGAACAGAGCAGGCAACTGAGAGTTTCTCAACAGTAATGCTCTGCTTGTGATCTTTGGGGGACAGGATTAGTGTGTTTGTGGTACTGTGTGTTTGTTTTTTTTTTGTTTTTTTTTTTTTTTTTTTTTTTTTTTTTTTTTTTTTTTTTTTTTATTTGAAAAAACCCCCTGTTGTTTTG
>NDXB01014294.1:0-32361 GCA_002631895.1 Agapornis roseicollis
AACAGTTTTGTGTCTTGGAGAAAAAAAAGAAATACGCAAGCAAGAGCTTATTTCCACTTTGTATTTAAACTATATTTCAGCCCAAACTGCTTGAATGTGGAAAGGAAGAAGAACTCCTTTCATAAATATTGTATGGGAGAGGGGACTGCTTAATATAGAAAACTTACTAGAAAGACCACTGGTTTTTCCTGAATCACCTAAACCTCACTGATGGGCCAGGGTCCTTGAAGAAGGCAAACTGTGAGAGAAAGAGGAATTTTCCACATTTATGCATCTTTCATCTGCCAGATGAACCTATGAGAGAAGAGGAGCCACAGCCTACATCAATGCTCAATCTTAACACAAAGCAAGTTGTATTCAACAACAACATCACCTCCTGTTTTGCCTTTGGAATGATCTTTGACTGGGATGTGTTTTGTGATTTAGAGTAATTAATCATGTATCAACCTAACTTTCATCCACAGCATCGCACGCTGAGATTAGCTGAGTATTAGATGAACTTGCGCTCAGAGTCCCAAAATATGTAGGAGAAGTATCTCATTACAGTTGGCACGCAACCTTCTCCTAAAGAAACTGATACATTATGGTCTAGACAAGTGGCCCCTGTGGTGGGTGGGGAACTGGCTGTACCGAGGGGGGTGGGAAATAGCTCCCTTTCAAACTGGTGACCTGTCACTAGTGGGATCCCCCAGGTATCAATATTGAGCTCAATGCTGTTTAACTTCTTAAGTCATCTGGGTGACAGATCAAGTGTACCCTAACAAGGTTTGACAACATTACCAAACTGAGTGGACACTTTGGAAGGGAGACATAACCTCCAGGATAGGCTGGAAGAGAGAGCTAACAAGAACCTGATGAAGTTCAGCAAGCACAAGTGTAAGGTCTTGCACCTGGGAAAACATAATCCAGGTGCACAGGCTGGGATCTACCCATCCAGGGAGGTGCTGTGTAGAGAGGGCCCTGGGGGTCCTGGTGGACAGCAAGCTCAGTACCAGCGAACAGTGTGATACTGCAGCAAAGAAAGCCAACAGGATGCTGGATTACATCAACAAGGGCATCACGAGCAGTCTCTGTTCAGTACTTGTCAGGCCACACCTGGAATACTGTGTTCAGATTTGGTGCCATCTCTACAAAAAGTATGTGGACAGTCTGGAGAGGGTCCAGAGAAGACCCGCAGAGATAATCCAAGGACTGGGAAGCCTGCCATATGGGGAAAGGCTGAGAGCTGGGTTTGTTCAGCCTAGAGAACAGAAGGCTCAGGAAAGACTTTATTACTATGTTCCAGTGTTTAAAAGATGGCTAGAAGGAAGCCAGAGATCCTTTTTACAAAGAATCACGTGGAAAAGATGAGCAGTAATGGGTACAAGTTATTCCCTGGGAGATTCCAGTCAGACACAGGAGGAAAACTTCACAATGCGAACAATCAGCCTTTGGAATAATCTCCGCGTGGAAATGGTGGATTCCCCAACACTGTACACTTTTAAGGTTTGGCTGGACAGAGTGCTGGGACATCTTGACTAGTGCTCTTGCCAAGAAAGATGATCTTTGAGGTCCCTTCCAACCTGGTATTCTGTGATTCAGATCATTTGGGAAATCTCCTCTATGACAATAGCAGGAAAAAAAAAAACAACAAACTGATGATATTCTAGCATCCCAGACAACCGTGACCAAAGAGCTTCTTTAACATCTGATGTGAAGGGATTGTATTCCTTCCTGTCAGATGTGGTCCTTCTCATTCCAATCTGTGCTAAATTATTGCATTTCCCAGCTGATCTTGGAGACCAAGTGGAAATTAAAATGAATTTAATGCCTGAATTGCACAGCCTTGAGGCAGTGCAGCCCAATAGCTTTATGAATATCAGACAGCTCCAGTCCTATCTTATTGTCAAAGGGCCTGCCTTGACCTTTAAAGCTAGCAAAAATCTAGGTCAAGTTTTCAGAAAGGCTGACTGTTCTTTCATGACCTTTGAAGTAAGTGAAATATCTCTGATTCCCGAGGAGGCGGAAGGACTGAGGAAGGAGGCCGTTTCAGGTTCTTTCCTAAAACATGATCAGTGACAAAATATACCTGCAGTTGTAAAAGGCAGTATCATCAGGCTCTGTCACAGCACATATTACCAAAGAGGATCATGCTTACTGCCAAGTACAACAGGACTGTTAATATTTCTGAAGAAAGGATCCAATGGGATCTTTGGCAGCTGTGGATGGAGAGACCTGGTAACCTCCCTGCTGCTGCAAGCTCCCTCTGGGGAACTTAACCTCCTTATGCAGAAGACGACATTGGGACTGCTTTTTCTCCAGCCTTCTGTGTGTGGTAAGGAAGGCTCTCCTCTCTCCTTACCCATTTGTGACCAAAAGTGCTCTGCACTCAACTCATCCATGTCAACTCTGCATTTCCCTTCTGGACAGAGAAAACTACTAGGGCTTGAACAAACTGTGCAAAACGTGGCGCAAGGCTGGCTATGGGGACTCTGTTAATACGGTAGCTTCAGTGCCCAGGTTCCCTGGTGTTGGTTTAGCATTGTCTAAACCACCACAGCACTACCTCTGTGTTTTGTCTGCGTGACATGCTATTGACTTAGTTTATGCATCAATGTTTCATCAGGATTGACATCTGGCAGAACTCAAAAATTTATCAAATCCAGCTAAGCTTTCAAATTAACTTTGAAGCTGTCACAGCCACTAAGATAAGCCTCCTATCTCTTTCATGATGCAGATTTTTTTCAATGGTTCATGAAGAAGTTAGTGTTTCAGAAGGGTTTTCAGAAGGCAGCTCATCAAACTCAGCCATACCAAGTTCAACTGCTTTCTGGAACGACCACCATGTCAACTAAGCAAACCTTTTGTGAGTCCATTGTTTGTGATTAATTCGATTTCATTAGCCTGCTTCTTGCTGGTTTTCTGAAACCCAGATAAATGTCCATGACTTTCATATTCAGAAAATGACAGTGGCTCTGTTGGACCAGACTAAAAGTTCCTAAAAATCCAGTAAATCCAGTGTAAATCCAATATTCTGTCGCTGATACTGGCCAAAAGTGGATGCCTCATATAAAAGCAGGAGGAGCTGTGCAATATATTCCCTTAGCACTCTCTGATCTGTAACCAGACCCTGATACCTTCTAAGCTATATTCTCTACATTCTTTTTAACACAGATTATTTGTTCTTCAGAAACCTATTGAGCCTTCCCTCAAATCAATATAAATTTTAATGCCCACAACCTTAAGCAAGGAGTTTTACAGCTTAAATATCCCGTGTGAGAAAAAACATCTGTTGTTTGCTTTGAGCTTGCCTCCTTACGGTTTCCTTAATATCACCTAGCTGCTATACTGGAAGAGAGAGTGAACAATCAATCCCTAGTCCTCTTCTCATGCAATTCATCACTGAACACACCTCTTTCCCAACCATGATGAAAACCTGTACTCTCCATCACCTCTGAGTCTTGTCTGCATTCACTCCCCTCTCTTAGCAGCAGTCTTCCCATGTCTGCTATAGCTTATCTACTTCTCTCTGTCTTGGAAACCCCTCCAGTGCCTCTTTGCTCCCTTTCCTAACATGGATTTCTTACTTATGGACGTCCTTTGGTTTTAAGGCACAAAAAGAGATCCTCCTACAGGCTGTCACACTGCATCTGTCAGTCTGCTGTTTATGCTTTCCCTCTTAAGTGTCTGTTACACAGGGTACATGCAGCAATACTGAGTGACTGGTTTTCGGTATTCATAAGGCCCACTAGTAAAGCATGAGGCACTTTCCAACCTGCAGTATCTGAAGTCAAGACGAAAAGATGTAAGGACAGAAATGATTGTTCTGATTAGAGCAAATTGTTTCAATGATGCCAAGTTCTGGATAATGTAATCAGATTTTCCTGAGAAAGAAAAACACTCCATGCCATTTTTCTTTCCCAGCAGAAAATCTAGCAGGCAGAGCACCTAATAGAATCCTCATCTAAAATTCCTCATAGTTGAATAATAAGAAACCCTGATTACAGCCACGTATTGAGTCATACATGGAATATTTAATGGATTCTTTTTGACAGCTCTGAAGGTGGTTGCCATTTCTGTATATAAAATTTCATGCAGCACAGGATTCCTGCAGGTGGTCCCAAGTTAAAAAAGAGAAAAAGTCAGATGTCTTTGTAAAGCAAATGTCTCTATAAATCCCTGCTGAGTAGCTGAGAGCACTGTGGGCTGAAAGTCACAGGAAAAGGTAAGGCAGGTGTTCTGACAAACCTTGCTACTAATCAGAGCAGAAATAAGGCAACTACTAGTACTGTGCTTCAGCCAAATCTGTGTCTCCTGCTTTTGATTTAATAACTTTTTGCCTGGCAAGGTGCCTGCTGTGCAGTGATTCACTTCATATTTTAATAAAGAATAACTCAAGATAGAAAATGGAATATTGGGTGGTAATGCAATGTAGGGAGTTTTGATGACCTGCTAATGCACTGAACTCAAGTGGTTTGTGAACAAGCCCCTCATATTAAATTACAGTACAGCATATATTTTCAGTCATGCACTCTTTACTGTAATTTATAGCAAGAAAATAAAATCTATACCACAAACAGTACAGTAAGGCATAGATTCATCTGCACAAGGACAAACCAGGTAGTTTGGGATGGTAATAACAGTTCATTAAAATGTAAATAAACACATTAACGCCTTGATCTATTTTGCTTGGAGCTGCTCCAGCTGATAGATAAGCAATGTGGGCTGCAGAGTTAACCTGTGCCACAGATAAAGGGAAGTTTCTGTATGTTAGAAATGGAGTGTGTGGGGGAAGGAAGTTGTGTCCCAGCAGCAGCAGCAGCAGCTGTGTTTTGGTATCTGATGTAGAAGTAGGATTATATTTGATAGAGTGAAAGAAGGATTATAGTGCCTCTGACAGTAGAGGGGGCTTGCAGGAAAATTGTTTGCTGTGGATTATGAAGACATAATCTTTAATGTCCTCAGTAAATGTTGATTTTGGAGGAAAGATAGATAAAGCGCATATTAATCTTTAGGGGTAAAGGGATTGTGTATGTAGGTTTCCATAACAACCAGGTATAATTTTGATTTGCTTATTATTGAGAGGGATGGTTCCATATCATGATGTTTGTTATACATACAGCATGGCACATGTTTAAATATCACAGCTATAAATAACAGACTTGGTTGTCACATCTCTTTATCTAATACATTATTGATGTAGACTTCCTACCAGGAAGCCATGTTTGAAATCATTCCATATTGCCTGTGAAGAAAAAAAGAAAAACAAAGATCATGCTGACCTTTTTTTTCTTTTTTTTTTTTTTTAAATTCATAACTTGCTACCATCAGATAAGTAAAAACCTTGATGAATATGTGAATAATCTGGTAGTGTTTCATATTTTCTTTCTTTAAAGAAAATTGAGCAGAAGTGCATTTAAATAACCAGTATTATTACTCCACTTGTGGGAACTCATCCTCTAAAACTTGGATGAACAAGCTTTTACTGTTGGGATATGAAGTATTAAATATCAAATCCAGTACAAGAAGATGCAAATCCCATTGAAAATCCTGCAGTTTCAATCTTGCCCCTTTCTCAAGTTTTCTTCCATAAACATCCATTGACAGTGCTAGCAGCAATGATGTGCACGTCTGAGTATATACCGGATTGATGGGTATCCCTTGGGTCTCACACCTGAATTGTAAAACTTGGCTTACCTGCAGTTATTACTTGATGACAGTGAAGGTAGAAAGCAGTATACATACTGAGATGTTAAAAGCATATACAAACATGGGCCAGAAGCTCAGGGCTCAGGCTGTTTTAACTTGTCTCTGACAATAAAGGCAATTAACCTAATTTTTGTGAGTGAAATCCGTGGGACCAGGATTTTGCTTTGGAATTATCTATTAGTATGTAATTATACACAAGAGGATTGTAGAAAAAGTGTTTGAGGCTTAACCAGGAACTTTAGAATAAATAAATAAATAGAGAACAAAGCACTCGGTAAAACCATGTCACCTACCACAGGAATTTAATTAACGCCCCCCAGGCACAATCTACTTATTTGTATTTTGGTATTCAGAAAATGTGGGAATCACATCTGTTACCCCATAGCCTGACTTCCTTCTCAACAGAAAAAAATCTTTCTCATGAGGATCAGAACAAATAGCAATGAGCAACTCTCTCAGTGAGAGAGCTGGGGTTGTTCAGCCTGGAGAAGAGAAGGCTCAGGGGGACCTTGGGGTTAGAGCAGCCTTCCAGTACCTAGAGGGAGCATAAAGGAAGTCTGGAGAGAATTTTACAAAGGCGTGTAGGGATAGGAGAGAAGGTAATGGCTTTAAACTGAAAAAGGATTGATTTAGATTCAATATAAGGCAGAGGTTCTTTACTGTAAGGATGGTGAGACATTGGAACTGGTTGCTCAGAGAAGCTATGGCTGTTCCATCCCTGGCAAGTGTTTAAGGCCAGGCTGCACAGAGCCCGGGTGACATGGTCTAATGTGAGGCATCCCAGCCCATGGCATGGGGGTTGGGACTAGATGATCTTAAGGTCCTTTCCAACCCTAAGTATTCTATGATTCTGGAATTTATGATAGAGTCTCAACACTCTGTGAGGTCCCACTAAAGGCTGTCCATGTCTGAGCTGTAGTACTTCTACTCTTCAAACACAACACTTTAAATAGTGAGCAAAAAATGGCCTCTGGGGAATAGTGCGGGACCATCTAAATCCTTAGAGTCCAAACTGGATGAATGGTTGTGTAATTCCTGCAAGACAGATGCACTGTATTGTTATAGCCCATCCAGGGATTTTATTTACTTGACAGAAGTTGAGGACAGTGAGTCTTCAAGCATCAGACCTCACATCTATGGCTGAAGCTCCAAGCAGATCCTGCTTTCCCCAGGTTCTTCTTTATTGCTGCTGAAACCAACAGCAAACCTCACAATGACTTGCAGAAAAAAGAATTAGGCTCTTACCCCCTTTTGTAGACTATGGATGCATTTAATGTTAGTTTTGAGTAGTGAATGTCATTTGGAAAAGCAGCTGAAATGCACATGTGGCCGATTGTCAATGGTAGTACTAAGTTTTCCTCTGAAATATTTTGCTTCTCAACTTCCAACCTATTTCTGCACCTAATTAATCTACAAAACCTAAAAAGTCTTCAGGTATCTATATATTCTGCTTAATTATTCTTCTACAGGTATGCAAAATTTATACAAAAAGATTCTTCTGATTACACATGATTGAGGCAACATTTCTCTTTTCAGGGAATTTTTACTACAGCAGATAGGCCATAATTAAAAATCTGTGGCAGTGTAAAGTGGATTCTACTTAAGCAATCATAACGTAAGTGATGTTGATTGTCACGGGGTTTTATACAGCAACATGAGTATGACTAAATTTAATATGTGAAACAGAGCATTGATTCATTTCTCCTCTGGCAAAAAAAAAAAAAATATCTTTATGCTTTTGCATAAGAGGTCAGGGTAGTCTGCATTTTGAGCAAATGTGATCTTCAGAACAGAAAACATTCAGTTAAATATAATAAAATATATAGACTCAGAAACCCTCTCTGTTTTCATTGTCCGCATTGCATTTCTGGCATGTAAAGAACTTCTTGAATGCTCAGTAGGAACTAACTGTTCCTGTGTACCTGAAAGAATTATGGCTTTTGGAATGCAACTAATAGAAATATTTTTTAAGTAGAAATCAATCTCAAATTATAATTTATTAATGAAGCATAGAATGCTAGTAGTACATCATTCTAGTATGGTGACATCAAGCCACTAATACAGCAAAACATTCAAAGAATCATAATATTTAAACCATATTATAATTTTAGAATCATAGAATAGTTAGGGTTGGAAAGGACCTTAAGATCATCTAGTTCCAACCCCCTGCCACAAGCAGGGACACCTCACACAAACTATGCCACCCAAGGCTCTAGCCAGCCTGTCCTTGAACACCACCAGAATGGAGCATTCACAACTTCCCTGGGCAACCCATTCCAGTGCCTGAGCACCCTGACAGTAAAGAACTTCTTCCTTGTATCCAAACTAAACTTCCCCTTTTTAACTTGTAATCCATTACCCCTTGTCCTATTACTACAGTCCCTAATGAAGAGTCCATCCCCAGCATCCTTATAGGCCCTCTTCAGATACTGGAAGGCTGCTAGGAGGTCTCAACGCAGCTTTCTCTTCTCCAGGCTGATCAGCCCCAACTTTCTCAGCCTGTCTTCATACAGGAGGTGCTCCAGTCCCCTGATCATCCTTGTGGCCCTCCTCTGGACTTGTTCCAACAGCTCCATGTCTTCTCTTTTGATTGAGAGGGCTGCTCTGAATCTCCTCTCTGCCCAACCTGTAGATGTGCCTGGGATTGCTTCCACCCAGGTGTAGGACCTTGCACTTCTCATGGTAAAACTTCATGAGGTTGGCATCAGCCCACCTCACAAGCGTGTCAAGGTCCCTCTGGATGGCATTCCTTCCCTCCAGTGTATCCACCAAACCACACAGCTTGGTGTCATGGGCAAACTTGCTGAGGGCACACTCAATCCCACTGTCCATGTCAACGACAAAGATGTTGAACAAGACCGGTCCCAACACCGATCTCTGAGGGAATTTTTTAACTGAATTTTATAACTGAATCATGTATAATATGCTGTCTTTAGAAACTAAGTGAATGTATAAAGACTATCTGGAATTAGCTTGAAGATTAGTGATTAACCTTAGATGAAAGATGCAGTGGAGATTGTTTGCTCTGTGTCACCCAAATAACATGTCATCTGATCACACAAGCATCTTCTATAGTAATGCAGTGATTGGTTAATTGAAAATATGAAAAAAACAGGTACATTTGTAGAATCATAGAATAGTTAGGGTTGGAAGGGACCTTAAGATCATCTAGTTTCAACCCCTCTGCCATGGGCAGGGATGCCTCACACTAAACCATGTTGCCGAAGGCTCTGCCCGACATGGCTTTGAACACTGCCAGGGACAGAGCATTTACCACTTCCTTGGGCAACCTGTTCCAGTGCCTCACCACCCTTCTTTCTTATATCTATCTAAAAACCCGGGCTGCAATTTCTCATATTCCAGTTATGCACAGTGTGTCACCAGATTACCACAAAATTAAAAAATTAAACTGTTGTTTTACAAATTAAATATATTAAAAAAGCTAAAATTCAGTTTTCTACAAATGCTGCTACAAGCCTTAAGAATACTCGATTAATTTTCCACAGGACATAAGAATTAGATCCAGGAATCATAGTATTACTAAAAGAAACTCTCCATTTTCCTTTTACACCTTTAAGCATTAAATTGGGCCCTGAGTTAATTCTTGTAGTGAATAAAGACCTGGAAAACTATTACAGAAGTAAAGAGTTTAAATGTAAGACAAGATTATACAATTTAATATCTTTGGTACAAATAGAAAGAAAATGAGGACAAAAAGCAGAATTATCTTCAATACATATATGTAGACATGGGCTGGAAAATTGCCCATAGAAAGTAATTTCTCCAAGCAGTTAAATATTTGGTTAACTCTAGTTAACTGCTGTATTTGGTTAACATACTAGATGAGGGGTAAAGTGTCATCATGGTATAGGTACATATCACATCTTCAGATTAGTCTGCAGTAAAATTTTTAGTGAATTTTGTTTTCTTAAATAAGACAGGACTTCTGGTAGTTCTGTTGTGCTAAGAAATTAACTTTTATATTTACTCTAGAAGCAACTGATTGCAAACCACATTATCTTGGTTTGTGAACCTGTCATGGTCACATCAAGGCTATACAAACATCTGCCATCCTCAGGGCCCAGTTGTTTCATCAAGGCAAATTCACTTTACCTGAAATGCTGTTGTATAGACTTTCTTGATATTGATGCAAGAAAATTACAGTCAGTCCACTAGCTGATTTACATGTAGCTTGGTGTTAAGGAATACATACCATGAAGAATTTCAATAGATGTTAGGGGTTTTATTTTTACTTCTATAATTGCCTTTGTGTATAGATTTTAAGTCACGATGTTGTATGATAAACAGTCCAAAGGAGCATGGCCAGCAGGTCAAGGCAGGTGATTCTGCCCCCCTGCTCTGGTGAGACCACACCTTGACTACTGAGTCCTCAGTGAGTCCTCAAGGTAGGAATGACATGGACCTATTGGAGAGGGGTCCACATGAGGACACAGAAATGATCAGAGGAATGGAGCACTTCTTCTGTGAGGAAAGTCTGAGAAAGTGGAGTTTGATCAGCCTAGAGAAGAGAGAACTCTGAAAGACCTTATTTGCAGTCTTTCAGTTCTTAAAGGGGCCTATATGAAAGATGGGGAGAGACTTTTTAGCAGGGCCTGTTGTGGTAGGATGTGGCATGATAGTTTTAGATTAAAGGAGGGGTGATACAGGCTGGATGTGGGGAAAAAATCTTTACCATGAGGGTGGTAAAACACTGGAAGAGGTTGCCAGAGAGTTAGTAGAAGCACAACCCCTGGGGACATTCAAGGCCAGGCTGGATGTGGCTCTGAGAAACCTGCTTATTGCAATGTGATTGGACTAGGTGAGCTTTGAAGGTCCCTTCCAACCCAAACTATTCTGTGATTCTATGAAATCATGCTGCTCTGGATAGGGCCTTGGGAATCATTTGTATTTTTCTGTTCCTAGGGATAACAGACTAAGAGAAACTCTAAGAGCAGGCAGGGCAGTGCCATGAACACTGGCGGTGTTGGTCAGGATCCTGGAGCAATGGGAAAGGTTGGATTTGTCTACTTCACCAGCACAGGAGAATGCCTGGTTGCCACACTGTCACTTTGCAATAGTGGCTTCAGCAGTGTTTGGTCTCAAAAACAGCTGTGGCTGGGTTTGGCAGCAAAACCCAAATGCCTACTGTCTTTGTTAGCAACAGAAAAGCAAAAATGCCAGGTTTGATGTCTGCAGGGAGTCCTGGTTTAGTGCATTTCTTCTGACACCCTGTAGCATGTCCCCAGGTCAAGAAACAAGGGGACATGTCAGGTGTTGGTCACCCCATTGTCATTGTAAGAGTGGGAGCCAGAAAAGTGGTCAGTAAGCAAAGGCACTGCTGGAGGTCTACAGGAGCAGCAGGGCCACCTTGACCCCTTGTTTCAATGCATCAGGCTCTCTTGTGTGAGGAGTTCAGCTGTGAAGGTATTTTCCATGATTTTCACAGGTTTTTGGCTTCACACCATATGTCTAGCTGAGCATAGGCTCCCAGGCAGCCGGCTAAATCTGAACACACACAGAAAATGACATAAGAATAAGCCTAAAGCAGTGGGGTCTGAAATAAGAAGTACCTTAAAACGATGTAGAACAGTATGTAAAGAACAAAAAAGCCAGGCATTTAAAGATAGAAAAATCACAGAATAGGTGAAATGAACCCATGGGGTTATACTTGCATGTTGAGCTGTAGGAAAAAGCAAGATTAACTGTATTGAGGTCAGTAAATAAACCTCCCCTTCAGAAACAAATTACTTAATTTAGCTCTGTGGTGAGACAGAGCCATCTGCAATGCCCACCCATCACCAGAGGTTCTATAAATAACTACTGCTGTTGCACTAAAGCAAAAGAGGATTAAAGCTCTCATTTAGATCCCTTGCAGGGACAAAATGCAAGTTTTTTACTGCATATGAGCAGTGTAAGTGGTTGCTCAATGCTAGTGAATGATGGCCATCACAGAAACCTTCTTAGGTCACAGTGTGATGCACTCATCTTTCCATTTGGAGCTCGTACTTCCAAATCAGAGACTGAAGAGAAAAACTTCCCAGAAAAGAATTTATAGGAGTTACAATGCAAAATACAATTAAAAATCAAATCATTGGATAAGTTGAAAACTGGGTTGCCAAGACAGTTTGGAACACAGAAAGTAACTAAAGGCTTTTTATGTCCCTTCATTTTTCTTCAACACATATTTTGATTATATAGGTGCCTTATCAAACGTCATAGAATCATGGAATGGTTTAAGTTAGAAGGGACCTTAAAGGTCATCTAGTTCCAAACTCCCTGCCATGGACCAGGTTGCTGAAATCCCTGTCCAGCCTGGCCTTAAACAATGCCAGGGGTAGGGCATCCACAACTTCTCTGGGTAACAAATGCCAGTGCTTCACCACCTTCACAGTAAAGAACTACTTCTTTATATCTAATCTAAATCCACTCTCTTTCAGTTTAAAGCCATCCCCCCTTGTCCTGTCACTACATGCCCTTGATGAAAGTCCCTCTTCAACTTTCTTGTAGGGTCCCCTTTAGGTACTGCAAAGATGACTTCTCCAGGTTGAACAACCCCAGCTCTCTCAGCCTATCTTCACAGGAGAGGTGCTCCAGCCCTCTGAGCATCTTTATGGTCTCCCCTGGACTTGCTTGAGTAAGCCCACATCCATCTTGTGAGGAGGAGAATCACCTCCTTCAACCTGCTGGTCACTCTTCTTTTGATGCAGCCCAGGACGCAGTTTGGCTTTCTTGGCTGCAAGCACACACTGCTGGCTCATGTTGAGCTTCTTGTTAACAAAGACCAGAAGTCCTTCTCCTCAGGGCTGGTCTCAGTCTATTCTCTGCCCCAGCTGTATGCACCTTCATGGTCTGTGCCATCCTCTGGAGAAGGTAGCTAACACAGATCAAGACTCTTCCTGGGAGCTTAGTAGTGACTGGATGGCATGGGCATGCAGATGTTACTGCTGGTGGCCCTGCCCTTACACTCTTTGCTTTACTAGTAAAGCTGTAGCCCCAAAGACCGAAAGTTGCCAGAGAAAGTGTGGGGGTTTTAATCTGTCAATTAGTTGGCACTTCCTTGGTAAGTGGGAAAATTACTCCAATTGTTTTCACACCAAAATGTGTACAGGAATTTTCTTTCTTATGTCTTTCCAGCAGGATTAAGGGGCTATAAGGAGGAATTTTCAGTAGATCACAGTAGGAAATACTAATGAAAAGACAAAAAAGAGGCAATGTAATGAAATCAGAGAGGACCACAGGCCTTCATCTTTTTTAGATGTTTATATATTTCTCTCCACACCTTTGACAATACAGCCTTTCTTTTCTTCATCCTCTTCTGTGTCTCCATCTCCTTTTCCTTATTCTTTTTCTCCCATTCTCATAATTAAAAATGTTTCAATATCTTTTATAATCCCCTTACTACAATGATTCCTCCTGCCTATTGCTCTCTCGCTCTTCAGCCTATGGCTTCCCCCTCTGTTAAAGAATATTTCTGGCAGTCATATGCTATGTGTAATCAACAGAAAACATTTCTATCCAAGATAATGATTTGTCAGAATAGGAGACCAAGGTTTTATTTTTTTCTTCAACATTATTGGCACGAAGCACTGAGGTATGATATAAGAGATTTTAAAAGGTTAAGGGGTCAAGATAGCCTCTAGCAAGGAGTTTATTCCAGAAATGGATCATTATGAGAAAATATATTAAATGTTAAAAGTGGGAGAACCAACTGAAATTCAGGGAGCAATAAAGAGGAGATGGAGAACAGAGCATGAACATAATAAATGAGAAGAAACCTCTGGACTGTAACATGGAAAATCAAAAGGAATAGAGAGTTTTTAGAATTTGATTTTAAAAAGTCAGAAGTCAACTCTGCACAATACAGAGACTAGAAAAATCCTGCATAAATTTACATTATTCCAATGATTTTATCAAATAGAATTTTGGTTCCCTTAGTAGATTTAAATCTGCTTACCTTTGGCTGAATTTGGCCCATGTAATTTAGACAATGGCTGCTCGGATTCTTCGTTTGATTTCTAATATAACTGATGTAATTGATATAGTTAGTTTGCTTGTATATACATTTCAGAGTTTACACCACTCATGCTCACAGTGTTAACTGAAAAGTTACAATTACGCATTTCAAATGGATTGCCACAGTTCATAAAATTACAGAATCGTTAAAAAAATTATTTGGAAGGGATCTCTCAACAGGAGAGGTTTAGATTGGATCTAAGGAAAAAATTCTTTCCTGTTAGGGTAGTGAGGCAATGGAATGGGTTGCCCAGGGAGGTTGTGAGTGCTCCATCCCTGGCAATGTTCAAGGCCAGATTAGACGAAGCCTTGTGTGACATGGTTTAGTGTGAGGTGTCCCTGCTTATGGCAGGGGGGTTGGAACTAGATGATCTTAAGGTCCTTTCCAACCCTAACTATTCTATGATTCTATAATCATTTCATCTAACCCCCTGCACAAAGCAGGTTCAGTTAGGTCACAGTGCTCAGAGCTTTGTTTTGAGTTATGACTATAACCTAGGTTTCGACTATCACCAAGGATGGACAATCCAGAACCTCCCTGGGCAACCTGTTCCAGTGTCTGACCATACTCACAGTGAAAAAACAAACTTTAAATCTAATTTGGATTTCATTTCTTTCAACTTGTATCCTTTGCTTCCTGCATTGTCACTATACCTCTGCAAAGGGTCTGAATCCATCTTATCATACCTTCCAATCAGATATTTGAGGATAGCATTTAGATATCGTTTCAGCCTTTTCTGCTTAAGACTGAGAAAACCCAGTTCTTTCACTTCTCATTATGTCCTGTCCTCCAACTCTCAAGTGACTTTGGTGACCCTTTACTGGACTTGCTCTGGTATGTCACTGCCTTTTTTTGCATGGAAAAGATCCTAAAACTGGACTCAGTTCTCCAGATGTGGTCTCAAAAGTGTCAGTAGAGTGGAATAACTTTTCCTTGATCTGTTCACTGTCATCTTCCCAAATAGAAAACAGTATTCAGTTGGGCCTTGTTCATTGAAAGGGACAACACTGCTGACTCATGTTCATCTTACTTTTCATCAGGATTTGCAGTTACTTTTATTCAAAGCTATTTTCTACTCAGTTGGTGCCCAGCCTGTACTGTTGCATGAGGTAACTCCTACATGGGACTCTTTACATGTCTTTGTTGAAACTGGAAGTCCTGCTCAATCATTTTTCAATAGACATAAAGAAAGAGAATAACAGACATGATTCAAAAAACCTTAATAACTGGACTGAAAATCATCTCTTTTCTCTGTTAGGTGAATACTGTAACTGCTAAACTATAGAATCCTATTATCTGTCTCCTCAGTGAAACATGAGATGGGGCTGGAAAGAGAATTTCATTCTAAAAAACTTGATAAATTAAAGATGAGAGCTGTGTTACACAATAACCTGATTCAAAACTGCTCAGGAAAAGGAAAAAAAATCAAACCTAATTCGCTGTTACCTGGACAAAGTCCACAACCACTAAGCCACATCATAAACATAGAATTATTCATCCTATAAGATCTGATAAGTGAGCACTGATTCAGTCATTTATCTCCAGAAGTTTAAAGACTATAATACATAAGCATAGAATCATAGAATCATAGAATAGTTAGGGTCGGAAAGGACCTTAAGATCATCTAGTTCCAACCCCCCTGCCATAAGCAGGGACACCTCACACTAAACCATGTCACACAAGGCTTCATCAAACCTGGCCTTAAACACTGCCAGGGATGGAGCACGCACAACCTCCCTGGGCAACCCATCCCAGCATCTCACCACCCTAACAGGAAAGAATTTCTTCCTTAGATCCAATCTAAACCTCTCCTGTTTAAGTTTGAACCCGTTACTCCTTGTCCTGTCACTACAGTCCCTAATGAAGAGTCCCTCCCCAGCATCCCTATAGGCCCCCTTCAGATACTGGAAGGCTGCTATGAGGTCTCCACGCAACCTTCTCTTCTCCAGGCTGAACAGCCCCAACTTTCCCAGCCTGTCTTTGTATGGGAGATGCTCCAGTCCCCTGATCATCCTCGTGGCCTCCTCTGGACTTGTTCCAACAGCTCCATGTCCTTTTTATGTTGAGGACATCAGAACTGCACACAACACTCCAGGTGAGGTCTCACGAGAGCATATTTTTGTAAACAATGTTCATGTGTTTAACCTTGGTGGCTTTAATGTGATCCTCCCTCCACTGCTATTGCTGTGCTTAGCTGCTAGCTTTGAGTCTTTCAGTTCAGCATGACAGCTTCTGTGGAGTATGGTTTTATCTCATGCTCCTTGGTCACGTAAGGCAGCTCCTTTAGGTACAAATCCATTGGGCTCCATTAGGTACCAAAGTCTAGTTCCATGTCAGATACTTTCAGGACTTTAATTGTAATACCCTGGCGGTGTTCAAGGCCAGGTTGGACAGAGCCTTGGGTGACATGGTTTAGTGTGAGGTGTCCCTGCCCACGGCAGGGGGGTTGGAACTAGATTACCTTAAGGTCCTTTCCAACCCTACCTATTCTATGATTCTATGAATTCAGGGTGCAATAGCTAATGGAGAGAAAATTCCAAACAATGGTTCATCTCAGAAATCTTCTGGACCACCCTTTGGAGGTACCTATTTTTTTCCATTGGTTGTCAAGGGAGCATACAACAAGGATGCTCCTGACCTAGCCATCTCAGGAAAATGTCTAAACGTAAGCTGGTTGTTTCACATTCCTACTGTTAAAAGTCTGTGTAAATGTATCCCTAGTCTTAATGCCTGGAAGTGCATGGGAAGTGAGAAGACCCTCAGAGAGGATACAAACTATTTGGGGATTTTGTGCTCAAAATTATAGTAGCTGAATGGCTGATATGGAACTTTTTTTTTTTTTGTATGTTTAGAGTGTTGGATAAAAACTTCCTAGCTGATGGAAAATAAGCAAAATTTTGTGTTTTGAAGGCATTACAAATAAGATGCACAGTAGCATTCATAAGGTTGTTGGGACTTCAGAAAAAATAGTAGGCTTAAATTTGACAAATATTTAGCAACATTATAAGAATCCTCTGTAGGAAATGATTTGGTGAATTATGTCAACACAGCGTGCTTGTCTAAACTATGCTTTGATCACCACCCACATGGCAATAATGAACACTGAAAATAATATATGGTTTTTTTTTCAGCACATAAATATGTTTTAAATGGTGTTAAAGTGAAAATTGTTATAGAAAATAGAACACGGAAATGCACTAAGTCCATAATATCAGGATTGCAATGCTGGTGAAATAGGAACCATTCTTTGACTCTAAGAGCAAGTGTTGTTGTACTGCTTGAATTCACACAGCTAAACAGTTTTCCTTTCCTTCCATAGACAAGGTGGTCTCATTCACACTTCCCTTTCAGATGAGTCCATGTTAGAACTGTGCACAGCACCCGAAATGGATCACAGTTGCTCCCAGGAACATTGAGTGAGCATGTGGGAAACCATGAATTTGGTTTAATATGTATGGGTTATTCAGAAATCCATTCCTTGAGCCAGCTGGATTTTGAGTCTTGGCCACCTCTTGAATACTAATAATAAAATTAATGATTAATAATAAATTATTAAATTAAATATAAATATTATTAATATGTCCTAATTTTCTATACTGAGGGCAAGTGCCCCCTTAATTTAGGAAGACATCAGATAATACTTTTTCTGTTTTTCAAGAATAGCCATTTGTGTCTCGTTTATGACTGTTAAGTGCTAACCAATCAGTGTTTTTATGGTGATAAACAGCAAACCTATTTTATTGCCTTTTTAAGTGGTTTCCATCCTCCTTTTCCCCCTGCAGCTTGCTCCTGTCCCACCAGCTAGAACAGGGACATTTGATTTGGAACAGCCAAGAGGATAGAGATTTCTGGAAATGAAGCAGTGCAGAACAAGGGAGGGGAAATAATATCAGTGACTGTCAGGTCCCTGAGATGTGCAGCTGAATGTCAAATCAACTGTCTGCCTGGCTGCATTTTAATCTCTGGTATGGGAGCGGTCAATAGGAAAAAGAGGGGTTTAATCTTTTTTTATTCCATATCACTTTGCAGCTGAGCTTTGCGGGCAAAATTAAAAGTCATGTTTCAACTCACAGATGGAATTGTTGCTGAAGCTGTGGCTTATATAGAGACCTGTTTTGATACCATGTTGGTAAAAGTCTCACTGGAAGGAAGATCAGAGTTGGCATCCTGCCTGGATCACACCACTGTCTACAGAAAGGTTTCCATTGCCACCAGCTGCGCTAAAGCTCACCACAAAACTCTTCAAATTTTGATCTTCTTAGAATAACTTTTCTGTACTCAGAGTTTACTTTTGCCTTCAGGGCAGAAAATTATGTGGAAGCTAGGGGGGACTTAAAAGCTCCAGGACATAATTTTGTACCACTAAAATACCAATAAAAATGTCATTCTTGAGAAAAAGTGGCAAAGTAATGTTGCTTCTCAGGAAATGGAGAGAAACGACTGTTACTTTAATTGAGGTTAGAATAGAGGTTAGAATTTCTTCACTGAACAATTTAAATGCAGCAAATGCACTGCAGTTTCTGCTAGTATTTGAACGTCAGAAACACTATGGTGCTAAAGCAATTCAGGGATTAATAATTTCACTTTCCACACAGCACTTGACATCTAATTTTTGCTCCATGTACTAACAGTACAATGCTTATGAGGGTCTTAAGGAGCAGTTCATGCAAAAGGTGTAGTTCACAGTGACAATATATTCCTGCTCTCACACGTGTGATGTTGAGGAGGATTTTAAGTCATTCTTTTTTCAGTTTAAAGAACTAAGTCCCAAAGAGGCTGGTGGCCTTTTGTCTCTCAGAAGTGTTCCGTCACTGCCAGTCACTTCTGAGACTTTACAAGACTACTTGTGTGGTGTGTCCATGGCAAGGAGTTGATAAAAGTAGGGAAAAGCAGGTCCACATCAGGGAAAGGCTATGGCTGAGGAGCTTTGATGTGCATGAGCATAGGTCTGAGAAATATTGACTTAGCTGTAGAGGGAGAATTCAATTGTCTTTCAGCTTCTGATCTCCAGGAATGCACCCAAAGACACAGGATTTGCTATATTTACATTGCTCTGAGCCTCCTTTCTTGAAAGGATCTCCAACATGATGTTTCATACTGTCAATCGTGTTAAGGTTATTATCCTCATTACCCAAAGGAACAAAGTGTCTGTATCCAGAGGCAGTCCATCCCAGAGGAACCAACAAACAGCAGCTGCCAGAGGCAATCTGTATCCATCAGTGAACGCTTGTACATGAGCAGGCTGTCAGCCCCTGTTTTAGTCCACCCCACTATTCCATCCCACAGCTAATACCTAATACAGACAAAACCTGCTTCTGGGTCTAGAAGTGGGTGGTCATGTCATTCTGGTCATGACAAACTCCCGCAGACCCAAGGTACAATGGTTAGTGCTGTAAAGTTTGTGCTGGTAATAGTTTACTGATTACCATGGTAACTAGGGACCTTACTGTCCCCATAAATGCCATTCATGCTCCTCAGAGCAATGTTCTGTAATCATAAGAGAGACTATTCAGCACACCCTAGCACATTCCAGGACAACACAAGTTACCATAAACAACAAATGTGGAGTAGGATTAGTTATGCCTATGTTGTATGTCAGGACAGGTGCCCTCAGCCTACCCTCCAGGAGCTTCTGCTGCCTCCAGTTAGACCTCTCTGTCATTTGCATCACTGCTGACTTGGCTGCAGCTTCTACACCTCTACACCTGTGCAGTTACACTTAGGAGGTTGCACATAGCACAGCAACCTAGTGCCTACCACAGCCTCTCTGTGGCATTGTAACATGCTCTGATTTCTGATACTAAGGTCATTATGAGGAAAAAATGCATTTTATTTTGAGAGAAAAAATTTTCTATTATGAGAAAAGAATATTTTTTAAATACTTGTTTGATATTAGCAGATAATGGAAGGGAGAGAGCCAAAAATAATTTTCAACTTTTTCTATTAAACTATGAAACAAGAAATGTGTCTGGTCCATTCGGAGTAAGACAGCCACCATTTACACATAGCTGTATATACATTTCTAAAAATACTCATAGACTCTTGAACTTCTGAAATAGAATAAATAAATTAGCTGAAGGAAGGGAAAGAAAAGGTCTCCAATCTACACAAAACAAATGAAGATGTGTAACGGTGTTTGCAGGGTAATTAGATGAAGCATGAGAAAATCATCCATTATGAATCATGAGAAAATTATCCATTATTCTGAAAGGCACATTTGAAATAAAAATGTCAGCCTTGTTATGTTATGAATAAATTCTGTGAGGTGTTGAGTAATAGCTGGCCATCGCACACCAGGATTTGGTCAGGATAAAGCCCTTAGTGGTCATGTCAAATTAGATGAACCTTCTTTAGTGTGCTGTTTAAAAAAATACTGCAAATGAAAACATTACACAGTCTGGAACAACGAAGAAAACATATTGCAAGTGAAAGAAGGATGTGAGTAGCTGGTAAACATATTTGGGTTAACTGCTGAATTTTGGTCTGTCTACAGGCATAAGAAGTTTGGACATCATGGGCAATAATTTATTCTTTTTCAGCTTTTTTATGAACCAGAATCTGGATAAATTTACCAGAGATGCAGAAAGATTTTTTACAATGCATACTCATTTTAGTTTGCAGTGAAATTCAGTATCTATTGAATTATTGGTGACTGCATGTTGGCACAAAGAAAGCTGAAATAAATTATTCATTACAATTAGCATAGAAGTGCAAGATTTCACAGGAGGGATTAAACTGCAGTGACTCATTCAATCTATCTTGGTGTTTACTGAGGTTTCAGTACTCTGGTAAGGGTGGAAAAATTGCTATGTGACTGAGGTCAGGTAAAGAGATGCTTTGAGAAAGTTAATTGTAACAGCAGTGTTTGAGTAATGTGTTGTATGGAGTACTGTTAAAAGGTACTAACGGGTTCCATGAAATGCTTCTTTTGCTCTAATTGCACTGAACCTGGAAGCTCAGCAGCATGATGGGACTTTTTGCCAGGATGTTAAAAGAAATAATTGTCATTTATGGTTATCAGACCATCTCAAGAATTCCTAAGTTTACTCTGTACTTCCAAAACCAAGAAAAAAGTTTCAAGGAGATTTGCTTAGTTGTGTATTCACCAACATCATTTCTGCTACACCTGCAGTCTGCAGAATTGCAGACGGTCAAAGTTTCTGGAAAAAAGCTTCAGGATATTATAAGTTCAACATTTTGTGAGACTTGTTTCCTTAGTATCTCTTGGGCTGGGATAAGGGATGGGTCTAACTAAATATTGCTTATTTGGACAGAGGAAGCATTTTAGCATTTTTAATGAATTTCTGTATACCTTTGTACAAAAAATTGAAATTAACATATAAATACAAATTTGATTTTCCAAAGAAACTTAATTCCTATAGCTTTTTACTTTAAATCTAATATTTCTGTAAATTATTTCAATGGCTACTCTCTCATCTTGACAGTTCAAGTTTTGGCCCCATGAATCAAGCTTTTGCTGTTACTTCATCAGTAAGACAGTACTGGTTTATGCATACACAACGTGAAGGTAACTGCATTTGTATTTGTGTTTCCACACTAATTAAAAAAAACAAACCAACAAAACATGCTTAAATACAGTACAAGTACAATCATGAAAATAAAGTAGAACAAAAAAAGAAGTACAAATGTGATGGGAGAACAGGATAGAAGTAAAAGATCATCATGCATTAGCCTCTGATTTCAGTAAGGATTATGATGTTATAAACAGAATCAGGGAGTGGTTTGAAATGAATTTCCAAAGGTCATCTAGTTGATAAACTACGGGGATCAAAATAAGGTTTAGGCCACAAGTACCTGTTTGAGGCTAAGGCCCAGACCATAGGGCTCATGTTAGATTTAGGGTTTGGGTTAGTGATCAGAGGCAAAGGTTAGACCTTTCACTCACAGTCTGCTTTTAATCTGAACAGTTGCTCTGTTGTATTTGCAGTTTCTAAGGTGAGGAAACAAACCATAGCCCCAGACCAGTGGCTTCACCCATCCATGAAAGCATTAGTGCTAATGTAATTTATATTTGTCACAACACATATAATGGGAACAATGCAGCTTTTAATTTTCCCCAGAGTTGAACTGTTGGCCTTAGAAACTGGAATGAGTTTAGATTTAGCTCCATTTTTTATGCATGAAAGGAATTTCACCAGAATATGGAATTTTCTCCTGGTTTGTAGTTTTAAACATTAGCTCAACTACCACAGAAAAAAAGTAAGCGCATATATGGCTAGTTTTGAGGATCCAGCATTGTAGTGTACTGATGTGTGAACATAAGGATTGATTTTAGCATACATTAAGAGTTTGAAGGCTTATTTAAATCTCTTAGCACTGCTCAATCAGACTCATTTTGTATGAAAGAGACTCCTTTTACTGCACATGCAGGTTCTCCTGACATACTTAAAATGTTTTATTAAAGAATGCTCAAGCCACTCATATCCTAACACTGCATACACTGGAAGGGGAAAAAATATCCTGATTGTTTGAAGAGCTGAAATATTGAAAGAACAGAGCAGAGTCAGAAACCTCATGTGACTGTGAAGTCACTTGTCTGAAAAGGGCTATAACAGAAGCTGGATGGATGGAAAAGGCTTCTAATATCATCCATGTTAAATGGACTATTGAGTGCACACTGGGGAAATTAAGATAATTAGAAGGTTTCATAGTATACTCCCAACATTTATAATCTTCCAAGCAACTGTCTCTACTTTTTTTCTGCACTCCAAAGAAAGAAAATCTAGGAAGAGGGCTGGTTTGGGAAGAGAAAGAGATTTTTGAAGAGCACATTACCTGTGTGCATAAGGGATAATTTCAGTGATTACTGTGAGCTTGCCTGCTCACTTATATGCTTCTGTCATCTAGGGGTCAAGGGAAGGGAAGTCCTGAACACACAGTTCAGCTTTGCCTTCTTTCCCTTGGCTCCCACCTACACTGTCTTAGAGTAGAAATGCACCCACACAGGAGAAAATAACCTGTACTTAATCAATTGTCTTGTTAATATTGCTCTAAATAATGCAGAGCAGTGTAGGCTTCATAGACCAAAGGAGGTACAGAATAATATTATTTTACTTGGTAAGGGCCTGAGTCTTCTTACCATTACAAATCCAAATCAATACAATTTGAATAAATCATGTCACTTGAGTCATGAGATTGTAGAGAAACAGAATTTGTCCCACTGCTGAAGGACCCCCTTAATCAGTTACAGCTATGTTGTGCTACCTAAACCTGTTAGCACAGACTATTACTCCCTCAAATATTTCTGGCAGGAGTGGATATAACTAAGACACTACAGTGCATTAGCACTGCTCAGTGTTAGAAGATGAGAAGATGGCTTTTTGGTATTACTTACCTACCTCCTCCTCTCAGTTAACACTTCAGCTGTATCCCCACCTATACTGTTATCACATTGCGTAGACAGTAGACCTGGCTGTGAACTTTTGTTAGTATGAAAAACTAGCCCACATTGAATATGTATATGTTAGGAAATCCAACACTGCTTGCCAGCTCCCAAAACTATGTGTATCTGTAGTCAGACTTTCACTTTGACTTCCGAGGCAATTTCATAAGAATGAGTGAACCTCCAGTTTTAATTATTTGTCCCAAAGCACTGGGATGCAGGAGATTTTCAGGTAAAAATGACATGTTACAATTTCCTGATCTCACTTCTGGAAATGACCCCTCAAATTGAAATTAAAAGTAATCATTTTAGGTAGCCATCAGGACTGGACGTTTAAAGATTTTGGATTTACAATTAAAGAAAGGATCATATAATCAAAAACAGTGATGTGAATCCCAGGCGTCTTCATAGGAAGTGTGCTGCTTATAGTGAAATCAGGCCATTCATTAAACTATAGTTCTTAACCAATTAGAGCTTTAAACATGGTGTATTATAAAAATTATAGCAATGGCCATGATAATTAAGTAATCTATGATTGCACATGATCCTAATGTCACGCTTAAAGCAGGAGATGCACTTTATGCTTTAAAATGTTAATTGGCCTTTAGGAAAAGAAACATTAGATGGACTTAATTTGAATGACTAAATGGTACCTTGGACTGTGTTCCTAAGTAGTAGATTATAGGATAATAGCAAGTGATACCTATATGTCTCCATGACCTTGGACTTCAATCAAAACTATTTACCTGCATGCCCAAAAATGCATCACTTTTAAGACTTCTTGCATCAAGCAAGACAATCACACGTATTTTTTCTGTTCAAATTTTCAAGAATTTAAACATGTTAATAACAGTAGTTATTTTTTTTGGTGGACACTCCTATAAACATCTACCATTAGTGACTGGCATGAGAACCTGTGCTATTTAATGTTTTATGTTAACAGTAAAATCTAGAGAGCAAAGCGCTGAGCTTTCAGGGAAAATCTGATATTAACTAATACTTGGGAGTAACATGGGACTCTTGCATTTTACAGGAAGTACAGGATCAGGCTGAACATATTTACAAGTCCTGAATAGCCTGAAGGAGCCTGAAACAGCCTCAACAAGACTTGCAAAGCAGTTGTCAGGTTAACATTGCACTCATCTGCCAGTCAAAAGCTAATCGAGATGCTTCCTTTCATTCCTTCCTCTTCCGATGGCCCGTGACTGCTGTGAAATCGTCACCTCACTGTTCCATCCACACAGCCTTTGACATTCCCTTATGGTGCCTCCAGCTCCTTATTTGTCTTCAACTCTACCTCCCCATGCATGCAGAACTAAAGCAGGGATGTCCATGCAGGTAAAATTATTATACTGCAATAATGGGGTTTTCACCTATGTAGCCTTTAATTCCTTTTTTTTGTTTATACTTTATTTTACTGTTTGTTACCTTGCCTTACACATCACATCAAAAATGTCTTTGTTCTCATCCCTAAGTGCAGCTGTAATAACTGAAAGGGTCCTAATTTTTGTCAGATATTTCTGTAACTCAAGCACATAATTTGGTACACAATTTTCTTTTCTTTAGCTTGAGACTCCGGTGGGAGGGTCATTTGGCCACTAAGCTTGCTTGCAGGAAAAAGTGATGTGGGCACAAAGCACTCCTTGCTGCCCTTCTAAGGTCTAAGTAGGCCTTACATGACATACAAGAAGCAGATGAAACTAGCTTACATGAGCTCCCCCATCTTCTCTGCCCTGTGAGTAGAAAGACAACAAAATCAATGGGTTTGCATCAGATATACATCCTAATCAAAATAAAAAGCTATTTGAGATGGTCTGTAGTATCCCACATTGCCATTAGCTGATGATTCAGAAATGGATGAATCTTTCACAGGCTTTCAGTAGCTGTGTTTTACTCAGTCTGTTAGGCATCACTCATCTGTTCCAGAGACAAGTATGTTGCTGGTACTTTCAGGTAAAAGTCTGTGTTAGCTTTCTCCACAGGCACTTGTTCTTTTTCCTGATATCAGAGGAATGACCTTCTGTGAAGAGGCCAAATTTATCTAAGGATAGACATAAGACATAACCTGCTGCCATACCCCTCAGGGGCTTCTGAATAAGTCTCCTCTAAAATGCAGTCTTCTTACAGAAAGTGAGTAGGGACAGGACAGGGTTAGTGTTTGTAGGATTAGGAAGTCTTCAGAAATGTGAATAAGCTTCCCCACCTCTGAAAAAGACTACCTAAGTCAGCACTATCACCTGAATGAGGACATTCATATTCAAATGACCCCAGACTACCTTAAGATCTAGATAAATCTAGATCCCAAGGGGAGGTGAAGATTGCTCCTACATCCCTGTGTTTCACTTTGTGAATTCTGGTAGACAGGATGCCTATATAGCTGGCAACCCTGAACATCTCACAAAGGAATCATCTTTTTAGCACCCTTTTTCCCTCCTACATTTTTGTTGCTTTGTATTTTAAGCAGCTCTTCAGGAAGGGTTCCAGGCTCACAGGGTCAGGTCACTTGAGGGGATACCCTTTAGGTTTGCTCCCCAGTTCACTCTGAGCCAATTCACTTTTTACTCCAGCGTCATCCTGTTTTCCCTGGACTCAAAAAACCTAGAAAGCTTATACAAAGAGGCAGAACATTAGTAAGAGCGAGATGCTGACAAAAACACTTTGGCAGACACTCTGCTCTTATCCACAGAACTGTGCTGAATAAGAAAGTGATAGACAGAAGCATTCATGTTAGGTGCTTTCAGGCTAAGAAATGTTAGAGATGTGGTAAACAAAACAAGCGTGTATAATTTAGCGTGCACAGCATGAAGTAGAAACTCTGGAGAATAGAAGAGTTAGAGCTGAATTTGTTCTCTGCCTCTAAGATGTGCTATGGTCTCTGGCCTCTATTCATCTGAGGAAATAGAACATTACATATAGGCATGCATAAAATTATGACTTTTTTTGCCTAAAGTCTCCAGACCCTCTAAATTTTAACTCTCTTAAGATCCTGTATACTCAATGATGATCTGAAATTCTGACTATGTGGAAGCCAAGAAAACTGTATGACAGGTAACAGTGAAAGGAACAAGGTCCAAATATCCTGTTCAGCACCCTGATACGGGACTGTATCAAGATGCGAACACTATTACTGAGGCTATTTGGAAGTTGCTCATATTTTCTATTGTTTCTTTATTAGCCTTCTCTTTGTTTTCATATTGCAGTCTCTTGAGGGAGCACAACAGTCCAGTTCTGCCTGTTTCTTTCTTCAGTGGATTTCTGATCTCTCAAGCAGTGAGGTACAGGCTACAGACATGCTGCAAGCTCCACATCTGATCCTGCTGCCCTGACAGCCACAGAAGTGTTGTCACAGCTCACAAGGCTGGACTAGTGCCAGCTCAATATAGCTTTAATGGGATCACTTTCTCTGATGACTGAGGAGGCTTAGCTGCCATATGGTCTCTTTAGGCTTCTTTTCTGCTAGTGCCATGGAAGTGAATTGCTCTGCCACAAGCTGCAGAAGGGGAGATCAAGAACCAGTGTTCAGAAAGAGGAGGTAAATGTACAAGACAACAGGCAGATTTATAGGTTAGCAGAGGAATCATTTATCATGAAAACTAAGTCCTAGTGAAATATGGCAGCAACTGAAGGAGCAGAAGACACAAAGTTCAGTGTCCTGTACACATTTCCCTTCTAATATGGAATCTATCAGCATTTACCTGTGCTTTTCTAGCATTTTCCAAACTCCTAAGAACTGAATGTTTAATATAGTACAGGTGAGCCTGCAGAAAGTATCCAGCTGTGTTCAGAGAGCAGACTTTGGCAGTTTCCACAGGAATACTGGGGAAAACAGTCCTAGCAAGGACCAGGGGTGTCCTGATGGAAGTAGCTATTGACTTTTCAGCACATCCTTGAACTGACAGATCAAGTGAGATGAAGAACAAATGAAGTGATATTAACATGTAATCACAGTGTAATAAATGCAAATGTCAATAATTTAATTAGTGTTATTCTTTCCTGAGAAGTAGCAAGTGAAAAATAAAAAAAACCTATCTAAAACCCGAACCAAAACAGAAGATAGCAGTCTATGACCAAACCTACACTTCAGGGCTGCCTGCTGTATAGCTGAAACTCTATTGCAAAACCAGCTGACTTTCACAGTTGTTCTTCCACCACCATGCCTATTCCTTCATGGGAGACATGGTTTAACTCTACCAATCCAGAGTATACTAAGTACTGAGACTGATGGAGGAGCTGACTGACAAAGACCTTCATAACTTATGGCTGGTGGTATGGACTTACCCAAAGACTACACTGGCATAGCCTAAGCAGTCAAGGCCCTTAGTTCATTGTTCAGAGTAAATATTCATACATTAGAGCTTTTTCTTACTGATCCCCTTGACGGAAACACAGGCAGTGCCTTGTTGAGAGGAACAGAACATCATACTTAGTGATGTTAACCTTGCCAGTGAAAGCATTCCTCCATTAGCCTGTTTCCACCTACATTAGCAGTTTTGCTGGCATGTGAAACAGAGGATATGATTTTTTCACGCCCCCTTTGGTTTCAATATTTAATACATCTGAACCCTCTATCAGTGTAACTTGAGGATCTTAAGCCAAATGCAAACAAGCTTTTGCTAGGGTAGCAAGTGTTGGCTAAGACAGCATCCTCCCTAAGCAATTTGGTTACACCACCAAATGCTCCTTGTAGACGTGCCAAATGAAGAGTGGGGATTTTTTTTCCACTTTGTTTAGCTCTTTGTGGGGAGGTATGAGAGCTGCGTCGTTACAAAAAAACCCTCCTCCTGCTGTTCCGCATTGCATCTCCACCAGAGGTCTCTGCTGGAGTACCTACATGGGCTCAGCCGGACTGGGAGCTGGATCCTCCTCCCTCAGATTCCTTTGGTATCTCTGAACTGCCTGGTATCTCTAGGACAGTCCCTCGTAAATCCTCAGACTGGCTGAGAAAACTTAAATACACCGAAGTCAAATGTGGACAAATAACCAAGAAAAGAAATAAAAAAGCAAACAAATCCAACAAAAACATATGCCCACCATTTTTCCAGCCAGCAATAACAATTAACAAAAGGCTTAACCCAATAGAAACATGTGTTGTGGACTTCTTTACAAGATAAAGGACAAAGTTTGCAATAAAGAGTTGAGCCCTGCCACAGAGCAAAAGACATACCCAATATGTCACAAATGCTGCTCTCCAGTGCCTTTGGCTTTTCATATACCTTAGAGCACTAGGTGTGTTTTCCTCAGCAGTGTAAATACATGTGAACAGTCTTCTCTCTCATGTGGACAGTGCAGTATTTACCCACTTCATGTGACAACCAAACTAGTGAGATAACTTTCTCGTTTGCCTCTGCACAACTGACCTCATACTCCCTCATAGGGTAGGAGAAGGTCAGTCTGTGTAACTGAGGGTAAATGAAAGGAAACCTGGGGCTAAAGCTTCCAACTGTGTACTCAGCGTAAAATCTTCCTGCACTGAATGATGAGATTTCTGAAATGGAAGTTGACTCTGATGTGCAAAGCACCAGGAAAGCAGAACTAAGGTCACTTTCATGTCTAGAAAGAAATTGCATGTTTCACCATAGCAAGTGGTTGGCTCTATATATTGGAAAGTTGTGGAATATTATTAGTTTTCTAATAACAGAACTAATTCCTAGTTTTCTATCTAATAATCATAGTGACTTTGCATGCCTAAGGCTTGCACATTTTTTTTCTATTTTTGTATATATATGGAATATTGTTGTACTCTGAAGACTGTTTTCAAGACATTTTTGTAAAAACAGCTTCGGCAGTGTAAAATAACTGCAAGCCTAAAATCACCTTTGGTAATGTGGGTTACGAAGTTGATACTTTTATAATTTTATTCAATTCTCATGGATGCCACCTAGGTGAAGGAAGTTGTGCATATGGTTAAAGACATTTCTGCAAGAATCAATAGTGAACATTAGAAAACAGCTGTAGTAGAGCTAACTACTGTCATCTTAGCTCATGGCCTTAGCTCTTATGTGAGCATAGAGCCCACACACCAGTTTGTACTCTGACTCATGTCTGCAATGAGATAACCAGCAAGAAAGCTCATGTCTGGGCTAGATCTGCCTCACACACTGATTTTGCCCTTCTAGACAGAATAGGTACATCCAGCTCCAATTCTAGAGCACCAGAGACAAGTATGAAAGGAGCCACCGAATGTCTCTTATGCTTTAAATATGTGGGGGAACAAAGCCCTGCGTGAGAGTCTGTGTTTTCCTGTTTCAATGACTGTGTTGTACTAAAATCTGCATTTGAAGAATACCAACAAATTTCATCTGGTTTAAAATACAGAAGGCAGCTCCCTGCTCTTTCCTCAGCATATCTCCAAAGACATGCAGGGCACTGAGCTGCACAGAGTGCCCTGGCTCCCAGGCCATTTGTAACCTACCGTCAGCTCTAGCCCATGGAGCTAGAGTGGGGTGTTTGATTTGTGGGTCTGAATCTCTTCAGGTGCCTGTGCCATATCATTTTGTCTTTGGGTTTTTTAGAATTTGTTGTTCCTTGTTCTGAGGTTAGTGATGAAGTAATTTTGGCAGCAGTGGTGGGAAATTAACTCTGAAATTTGGACTTTTATACAAACACAAATATGGTACAAAAGTCTCACATAAAATTGCATCAAAAGTGTAGCACTCCTTCCCCCACCCATATGCCTTCTTGGTCTCCGTCATAACTACTGAGTTTATTTGAGAAGCTTAATCAGACACAGATCTTTTGAGACTTAGGATATGGTGGTCTCAAGGAAGGGCATCTGAGTAGCACTTGCCTTAACCCTTAAGTGACCTGGAGCTTTTAATTCCAGACTACTCTGAGACACCTTCCACTTCATCTGGCTTCTGATGAAGGCGGTTCATGATGAAGAGTAGCATTTTTAGATAAAGATGTTAAAATCTGATATTTGGGGTTTTGAATTTTTTATTCTGTGACTCTGGATTTAATTCACTTTTGATATCTGTGTTGTCCCAAATGCTGAGACACATAATTTAATGAACTGGAAAATAAAACTGTAAATTGTCAGCATGACTGTTTAGAGATTGGACTGCTTAGTCACTCTTAAGCCCGTGACATTTTTAAAGGTTGCATGGAATTTTAGTTGCATTGGTTCTGCTAAATTCCTATCAAATCAGACACCTTTACCTCTCCCCTCTCAGCAGCTAATAGGAGGAAAGAAGTCATCAGAATTAAAAGACCATACATGAGTTTGAAAAGATAAAGGCTTTTTCAGAAAACCTAGGGTGGATTAAAATCTTGGTAGATGGTCTGAAACTGTGAAGTGCTGATTAAAGAGAAGCATTTTTCACTTTACAGGCATCATTCCAGGACAGACAGACTTGCAGCTAGAAGTGAGTATAGCCAAGGTATCTATCAGCCTAGGTGTATGTTACAGCTTACTTCTGGTTTAAAGGAACTATCTGTAATTATTATGCTGGCATTTATATTATTATTTTAAGAATAAAAGAAACAAGAAAATGGAAGAACTGTGTCAGCAGTCATGTCAGTCAGGCATACTGCACTCTCAGAAGAGTAAGCAGTCTAATATTTTCAGGGGCAAACCCAACGCTAATCCAAATAGAAACTCTTTCCATCTACAAAGGTAGCCTATGGCAAACACCAGGCTGTGCCTTATATGCCCTTTATTTATTTCCTCGAAATAATAGGCAGGAATTGGGACAGTTTTCCCAAACTCACAATTTATACCTATTCCATTTTAGTTTCAGACTGCAGTCTGAAGTCCATTTTTTCAAGCTTTCAAATTTCAAACAGCCTTCTACAACCAGGTAGTGAGACATTGGAAAGTCCCCCTTATTCACTATAGCAGCATGCTTAGCTTTGAAAATACAGTCTCTATAACACAGCATGCAGAGGTTTGACTTGCCTACTCTCTGAAATTCCTAGGATAATTCTGCTGTAGGTGCTGCTATAAAATTCAATGTTAAGAATTGTTTTTCATTGTCTTAATGACTTGCTCTTCACATTCTTCTGCACCTAATTAGATTCAGATCAAATGAAGTCATAAGTGCCTAAGGATAAAGAAAAACTCTTAAAGGGCAATTGACTCAGAGAGTGCAAGTCTCTAAGGGAACTTTGAAGCAGATGCAGTGATTAATTGGTTATTTAAACTTTGTGTGCTGAACTGTTCTGACAGGACAGGTATTTTCATGCCAACTGGCTGACTCCCTTGCAAAAGCAGTTTTGTTGTGTAAGAGTGCAGCAATGAAATGAATAGATGGCCATTTTATGTGCACATGGGGAGTATCATCAAAAGTAGTATATGACAACTGTAATCAATATTTAATGAAGAGCTATAATAATTAGTGTAAGGAGCCTGAAAGTGTATTTCTAAGGTCTAGAGCATGCTGGCTGTTTGCCCCAAAATGGGTGAAGTTCAGAATGGTATGTCAAGTTATAAATATATAGTTGAATAAATCTGACATCAGTGACTTGGAAGTAACTAATGGAAAATGTAAATTCTTTTGTATTATGATGAGAAAGTCTGAGAGAATGCATACTGAACCAGCAGAACAATAGCACTGGGAACAAATGCAAAGTCCATCAGGACCTATGCTATTATTGAGAAGCCATGTCCAAGCACTGGCACCTGTTATCTCTAGCTCCTTATGGGGTTGACAGTTTTAGGATAGTTTCCTGAAATGTCAGTATGGTCCTATTCTGCTCTGATTAGACAGTGTTGAAAAGATACTCCATACTCTACAATTTCTGTTAATCTTTGCAATGCAAACTCTCAGCTTCTGTTTCATTTACTAACTTGGGACCAAAACACCATTAGTATGAGAAGGGATTTCACAACTTGGTGCCTTCCAGGCTATAACTGCGCATCATTTCTGTCATATTAATTCGACCTTTTATGTATGCTGTATCAGTTGTGTTATGAAAGTACGGTTTGTTCTGAGTTTAGCTGCTAACAGTCGCCTCTGGGATTTCTTTTTGATCTGATATTGGAAGTACTTTGCATAACAGACTTTCTTGTAAGTGACTTTTTCCCATCATTCCCTTACTGTCAATCTATTTAGAGTTAGACTTGCATCCTGGCATTAGTTCCTTTCTCTTTCTTTGTTTTGTTCATCACTCTCTCTTCTCATTTTTCTTTGCCTTTCCTTTCCCCTACTGCTGTGCCCTGTGCAGACACATGCCCTCTTACCCTAGCGTTGTGTTTTTCTTCTATTTTTATCTCAATTATTCCTTTTTTTTTTTTTTTTAAATAAAATACCCACTC
>NDXB01014294.1:32492-51467 GCA_002631895.1 Agapornis roseicollis
TTTTTTTTTTTTTTTTAAATAACATACCCACTCAGGAATGCACAATGCCCAAACTAGCAAGACTCCTGAAAGAACAGAAAAAGAAACATAATAACACACTGTATTTTGGGCTTGCTTCCCTTTGTTCTTCCCATTCTCCTGATTTTTTGGCTTCACCTTTTAGGAGTAATAGAGCCAGATAAACACTCTGGCGTAGGTACTATATCCTTTATCAGTACAGTACCTAACACATTTTTGGATGCTATAAAAAGCTACAAGATGTGGTTGAAAATATTTGCCTTAAGAACTCAGTGATATGGGTACTTAGCATTCAGACTTGATTATCTTTCTTATGTTAGGCAATTGGCACTGAAATAAGAACAGCAATAACAGCATATGGAATTAGTCAGCTTATATCAGTCAAGGGACTACTCTTGGTTCATTTATAGCTTGTTTACATTGGAAAAAAAAAGTCAAGGCACCTTTATTGTTTCTCTACAACTTCTGCCTGGCAGTGGAATACTATTGCATCAAGATTATATATTTAATTTATAGAGGAAGAAGATCAGAACAAAAGCCTGTACGGTGTGAATACTGCTCAAATTGCATACTACATTTCTGTATAATAGTGGTTCAGTGTTTTGAATTTCCTTGCTTTCACAGAAGATTTTGCTAATGTGCATGCCCAGTGATAAACTACAGAAGTGTCCTCATCACTTCTCCAAGCAATCCCACCACACTCACAAGGCTTGCACTACTTTTTACTATATCCTGTGTTCAGCACAGGAGACTCCAGCCTTGCCCACAACTTGGTGGTTAGCAAAATTGCCTGCGGTGTTTGATTTGTGGGTCTGAATCTCTTCAGGTGCCTGTGCCAGGCCTGACAGACAAGTTTCTTCCGACGCCTGCAAGACCACCAGAATATTTGCAGGGCATGAGGAGTATTACAGCAGGCATGAAGAAGGCACTTAACTGTGCCGAGAGGGATAACAGAGAGATCATATGCCAGCTGCAGTCTCCAAGAGATACCAAAGAGAGGTAGAAGTTCAAACATAAGTTCCCCTTTGGATTTTGCTATAATATCCACCTACCCAGGTAGCTATAATCAGATATATAATAGTATAATCAGATAAATCTTGATTTCTATGCCACCATTTCTCCATTCATTGCATATGAAATTCAATCAGGACTATTAAACACTGCCCAAAGAACGAGGTAACTACCTGTTAGAATGACAAAATCAAAATCCTTCTTTGAAGCTGGTCTATAACTTTGTAACTGGAGTTACTGTGCATTAGACAGTGCATTAAACAGTGCACAGAATGAGGCCTTTTCAAACTGATTCATTGCCAGGTATTAATGGCTTATTACAATTAAAATTTAATTAAAAATATTGAAGTGTTGGAAGGAAGCAACAAGCTGATTTTTTTATTTCGTATCATACTTTTAAAGGGTATGTTTAAGAAATGCTTCACGTAAAATGAGCTTTAATGCATAACCTTTATGGCATTATGAATAATGCTACATTATTAAAAGTGAATCAGTCTGAAAAATACAGTTTTGCATTCTTGCTTCTGGCAAAGTTTTTGCATTTTATTCATCTGTTGTGACGAGCATAGACCTTCAGGTTATCATCTTGTTTCAATCTAGTCTTATATTTCACCTTGCAAACAGGATCAAGTTTTAGCAAGCACTGATGGGAATGTGGTTAAACTCCCTTTCACTATATTGTTTTATACAGTAGAAAAATGTGAATAAACTTCCAATTTAGAATTTTTTTCCCAGTGCTATACAACACAGCAAAGAGAAGAAAAATAATCATCCCCTCCTCAGATAGGAGAGCTTTGAATCCAAAATGACATTAGATAATTTCAATGAGGTCGATGTTCCAAGAACACTTCAGGACAACAGAGGTTATCTATGGTGCCAAGTACCACCTGTCTTACAACATCCCTGGCCTTGTGTGGCTGTGGAGTGAGTACACAGGATCAGGGAATTGGTCTGATTAGAACTAAAGTAGAAATAAACAATTCAATCAGACAGAGTCCCACCCTTCCATGTTGTGTGCTCCTTCTTTCCCCTCCCCTTCTCCCAAGAAAACAGTTATTTTTAATCCAGGTCAGTCCCCTGACCACATAGCAACACAGGGTAAGTTTCAATTCAGGCTCCTGGATGTACTTGTTTCTGGTGTTGAAGTTTAAAAGGGAGTCCCTTACAGGGTATCTGAACCTCCAGTGCAGTCAAGAATTTGGTGGGTACCAGGATATCTAGGGTATCTCCATGAAGCTTGCATGTCTGTTGCCAAATCTAGAGGAGACCCATGGCCTTCCATGTTGGTAGCTGGAGAGCAGTTGGTTAGTCTAGGGACATACATGACACTAGATATATATGGTTAACCAACTGAATGTAGACACTTAACTGTCTTAATCTCAAACTGAATCCCAACCCTAAACTATCTTAACCTACAGCAGGAACCCACTCACAAGCACTCCAACACGAGGGAGAAAGGCAGTGCAAAATGCAGTTACTGCTCAAAGGCAGTGGGAGTGAAAACTTTCTTTCTTTCTTACAGCAGAAAAACTTCTGAGATTTAAAATTATGAAAGGAACAATGCTAGAGAGTTTAAAGAGTTTAAAGAAAAATGGTTAAAGAAATGGTTAAAGAGAAATGGCTAAAGAGAAAACTCTATTGACTGCTGATAGACACTAAACCAGAATGTTATTTAGACAATAACACTCCTTCGCCTCTTCAAATCTCACAGATACCAAAGGTATCTTAGCTTTAGCTACAAACCCAACAGGTTTAGTTTAACACTACGCAGAGATCCAAAGAGATCTGTACAGCCACATTAGCATTCAGTATGTTCAAGGAAACTTCACTGAATTGAAATCTCCTTGTGTACAAGAAATTGTGCTTTTTATAAATATCATGCTATAGTAAAAGCAACAACATTTTTTTAACCTTTTCAGAATAGAAGAGGCCATTAGTTCCCCTTTAGTCTTGCAAAGCCCTCTGAGGAAAGAGGCCCAGCCCAGATGCACCTTCTTCTCTTGGTCTGCAGTCTCTATCTGAGCAAGAATTAGATTATTCTAGAATATTTTTTGTAATTAATTTGAGTTTCTTTCTCCAGAGATCAGAGTCCCTGATACAAAGAGCTTTTGGACTCAGACTGTAAGGAGGTCATCCAGTAAGGCTTAGCCCCCATCAGTCTGGTAATGTCACTGAACTCTGAGGGCAGTAAGAATGTTGAGGTGAAGTTTCCTCCACTTCTAAAGCACTAAAATGACATAAGTTCAAATATGTATGATTAAAAAGGAGAAAATTGTATTTCAGGGATGCAAACTCCTGCTGATTGTAGGATTCTACAACCAAATACATGGATAACCAGAAATGAGCAAGCATGAGAAGTCTAATTCCTCTCAAATTAATGAATTTCACTTCAACTCATTTTAATTCTGAATTGATCTGAATTCCTCACCTACTCTTCCATAAAACTTAAGGTCAATAAGTTGGATTTTAATATTTCACCTCTAATGAGATCAAGTATTCCTACATCTTTCTGTTTAGGTGGGATTTCTATGTGTATTTTCCTACTGTGGGAAAACAAGGAAAAAATCTGTTCATTTTGCATTATCATCTGGAACTTTCCTTCTTGGAGATTACTGCCTATCCCTCATATCATTCCTCTTAATAGAGACTAAAAAAACAAGCTTAAAAATGAAGCATTCCAGAAGCGCAGAATCCTTCTTCAATGTGAAGTCTAGAGAGCTTTTTTCTGGTAAACATCATTGCACAGTTGTTACATATATGACCACTGAAGGCTCCAGACAGCAGTATGTAGCAGAAAAGGAATGGCAGAAAGCTCGGTCAGAGAGGCTGATTTCAAGAGCTGGGAGCAGCCAGCTGGTCTCACGAGGCATGGGAAAAACGTTCTGGGAAGAGTTGTTGCAACTCAGAAAGTCACTGACTCTGCTAAAACCAAACCTAGAAGCAAGAACTTGCCTGCAGGGACATCATGGGTAAAAGGAGAATTGGATCTAATTCTTGTGTTCTTTTCTCATCCTCTTCTTGACTTTTTCATTTTGTATTTTCTCTGTGTAGTTAATTAGATCAGCTTGTATAATAAATAATGCCTTTTGTCTTTAGAAGTCCCTTTGGTCTTTGAAACTCTCACTATGAAGAGAAAGTTTAATCCATGGGCTCAAAATCTCATTTAAACTCCCCATAAAATTCTCAGGTAACAAAGTTCAAAATGTAAATTCTGAACTGGGGAAGGAAACCACCAGTGGTCGTTAAATAAGAGGATCAAGAGCTGTGAGGCAACGTTTTAATAGCTTTAGAATCACAGAATAATGCCAGGTTGGAAGGGACCTCAAGGACAATCTGGTCCAACCTTTCCATTGTTTAATCTGCTTTTTTCCCAGGAAAAGCACAGTCTAAACAAGATGTCCCAGCACCCTGTCCAGATGAAGATTAAGAGTGTCATATAGCAGCCATCTCACCAGGCATGCCAAGAAGACTGCAAATCAAGAAGCAAATTTGAAATAAGATAAAATCACAGAAGTATAATAAAACGTTAAATCAGAAACTATACCACATAAAATATAAAGTTATATCTTCTCTGGAAATCATCCATGATTCTGTTCAAGAAGATGGATACTCTGCAGGTGCATTGGGTTTAGCTTCTGAGAATTACCTTCAACTGCCTACAATTGGGTAGGCATACAGCAGTGCAATGAGAGCTTCTGCAAGAGACCTCACAAGGATTAAAAAATAAATAAATAAAAATGAGCTGCCTCTTTAGCTCTTAGTCAGGCTGAACACCATCATGGATGACAGGTACTTTTGCTAAATACTATAGTAATTAAATATTTCACATGGAGAGGGTCAGGCAGGCAGTTAATTATCTTCTCACCATACAAACAAACCAAGGGTACAGCTTTTTTTCTATTAACATTTTAATGTTACAGGTGCAGCTACAATGTATTGAACATCTACTCAGAAGAGTCTCAGAGAAAATTCAGACAAAGGTGCTTGAACATGCTTGATCCAGCTTAGCAAAGAAATGTGAATCTTTGATTTCATAGTTGACCTTCAAACATTATATGCACAGATAGTCTCCGAAGTTGTTAAGGGTGTTGAAAATCTCCTGACAAAAGTGACAGAAAATAATAAGGTAACAGATATGCACATTCAAGGTATTCTTCAGGTATGGTTTTCATTTAGGTCGTTGCTAAATTGTTACTCTGCCTCATTCATTGTCAGCCAAATGTCAGCTCACAGAATAGTCACTAAAATCAGCTTGGCATATGTTTGCTAAGCTCACCTAAATAACAGCTGCCTTCAGAAGCAGAGAAGCTAATCAAAACAGAAGATTGGTAACAGTGAGCATAGCCATACCCTTGTGCCTAACACTAGCACATGGCTTTGACTTACAACAGGAGAATGAGAGCTGAACCAACCTAAGTTTTCTCATATAGAGAAACTAGGAGAAAATAGGTGCTTCAAAAAGTACTATAAATGCATGTAAAACAAAGACCTTGTTTGAAACTTGTCTGAATCTTTCAATCTATCATTACGTTTAGTTTTCTGGGGAAAAAGAAAAAAATCCCCCAAACAAAGTCTTTGCAAGCACTTTCAGGCCTTGTATTTCTCTGGGAAAAGAAATTTTATCCAATACTTCATTAGAAGCAGGATAGTATTTCTTCCAGATTCTTTTTTCACTGGTGCAGTCTCCTAGATGCCTACACCCACGCTACACCTATACAGCATGTAATGTTACATTATCCATAAAACTGAAATCCAAAGGTCCTGCAGTCATCCCCAGATTTCTTCCGCTATTTACAGAAATTTGTTGAGCCTAGAAAGTCTGAAGTTCCCAAGATGAAGGGAAAGATCTTGTATATTTAAAGACAAAAAGAAAAACTTGAAAGGATGATCCTTAATGCTATGGAAGAGGTTGCATTCCTCGGACTTGATACTCTGACAAGACATTACAGAATTAAAACATGGTTTTAAGTCAATTCTCAATTTATTACCCTGGAGCCATTTATTTTCCTGTCTAGCAGAGGACTTAGCTCATGGTTTCTAATGTTAGCTTGGCAGCACTGATCACCGAGAGATGAAGTTAAACTTGACATCAAAAGGGCTACTTTTAAAATTAATCACATACTCAAAGCATATGTGAAGCCAGAATAGGGTTTAAGGAAAACAATAATGAATGAACACTTGAACACCTATCAGCCAGATGATTTAGGCCTTGATTCTTCAGACATATTCAACATGCAGTACTTCACTCAGTTCAATTAGTCACCTTGAAAATAACAGGACCTTTTGTGTGCACTGGTGTTTGTTGAAAGACATGCTACAAAATTGGCAGGAGCTACTATGTATCTATTCTAAGTTATATAAGCTGAAAATCCCCAATCCCTCTTTGAACCCTAGACAATTCTGATTTTTCTTCTCTTACAGGTAGCGCTTTGGATGTCAGCTCAGTTCTCTGCTAACTCAATTGTTTCGGTTGGTTGTCTCTGCTAACCTGAAAACAGCATTTTTCTCTAATCTGCAGCTTTTAAAATATATTTCCCATAATTACCTGCTGTATCATATTTCTCCCTGCAGTATCTGCTCTGCAATTTGCGATGGATTTTTAACTGTTTCAGAGTGATCTGTAATACCAATCCACTATTTTGGATGGATCTTCATGAATATTTGATTTAGCATTACATCTGTAGATTTTCACAAGAAAATTGTCTGGCCTCAATCAATTCCATAATCATTCCTTATAGTATTATTTTAATTCTTCCCATTGTGGATAACTAATACAGCAGCTCTATGTCTTCCTTTAGCAACGCTTTTTGCAAAATAGATACACTTAAGTATCTCAAAGAGGGAAATGCATCAAAACTTTCTGGTTTTCTAGCTTCTAAAAATTCATGTAATTTTCAAAAGCACTAAGTTAAACTGGTTCAACTCCCAGTCAGGAGTAAGAAGGACTTGTGTTATGGAATCTAACAAAATTCCTGTGAGAAAGGGTTTCAGCCTGGCTAAATCAACCTACATTTCACCATCACTTATCTACCTCTGGAGGAGCCTAACTTTGGTGTATGCCTCAGTTTTTAGCATGAAAGCACTTAAACACAATAATACCTGTCCCTGGAAAGGGGAATGCTTATTTCCCACTTGAGGCTTTACTGTCTGGCAGTTCATTCTGATAGGCAGCATTTAAGTCCTGACAGCAGCCTGTAAAGTTAGTTGTGCTCAAAGCTAACAGCTTACTTCTCCTGACCTATCTGTACCCTCTTCTCTTTCCCTACCCCTCTTTATAATGACGTTTGAGGGGATAACTGAAAAGGAGATGGCCTGCATGTGTGGTGTCTGTGTGAAATATAACAAAAGTCACAAGTCCATGGACACTGGAAAGAGGAGTCTCCTGCCACTGGGGTTTTCCATTTTCCAAGAACAGTTTGAACTTTACAGAGGACTGTTGCTGGGTAAAAGCAAAACCAAGGCTGAAAGTAAGTTTATTTCACATAGCAAGTGCTATAATAATGAGGCCAGAATCAGGCTTTTGCTTGACTGGTTTCCTCTGTCTTTTGCTCCCAGTAGGATGGCGCTCAGCTTTGACAAAGGAACAGAGGATGCCCTAATTTTCAGGCCAATGAATAACTGAATTTAGCTATTCTGAAGGTCTCAATCCTCTTTAGACTTGGGGATTCCAATCACCTAAGACATCCCTCTTTCTAAGCAGTTTCATTAATTGTTAGGCTATTACATTAAAGATAAATATCACTGCTAACACACAGTTCCATTAAAGTTATGAGCCTCAGAAAAGCAGGAGTGCAACATGACTGACAGATAGCTAACATCAGCAATCTGAATCATCCCTCAAAGTTGCCTTGATTTCCCACACAGTCAGAGAGAATTGCTTCAATTAAGCAACACAGGGTTCAAACAGCATGGATTTTACATAACTTTTTTAATGGCATGGATTCAGAACCTGGGGGAAGCAAGTTCCCATCTGGCCACTGAACAACAGAATTGGGTAAGAGAGAGCTGAAATGACTGTTTTGCAATACACATCATGATCAAACTGTTCTGTGATTGCAGGAAGTCAAATCAGGTGACTTACACCTGTAAAAAAATCACATTTTGCTAGGGAGGGATTTTTCTTATTTTGCGTTATTTTATGTGTAAGATACTCCTAAAAAAAAAAAAAAAAAAAAAAAAAAAAGAAGTTGTTTGTAGCATACCCATTAAACATCCATGTCCACTTGCAGAACTCGGCAGTAAATAGGAAGACAACCATTTTTTTTCTGGAAAAGATACAAATGTCACATGAGTTGCNAAAGGCACAATGAAGCACCTTCTGGATGCCTATTGTTCTATTGTTCTTAAGGCATCCATTTATCTTAATGTTTCACATTCTCTTACTTTCTTTTCATTAAGACAGGGAAGATGAAGGTCTTACAAATGTTGTGGTTCACCTGAACTCTGTGGTTAGTTGCATTCCCTCCCTCTGAGAAGCCCCTTTATTTTAACAGAAAAATCATGGGAAAATACTAACTTACTGGTGGATTCCTCCTGTGCTCCTTTTCTTTTTCAGTTTTTTCAAACTCTTTGCTTATGCAAGGCTAATAAGGAAAAGCAGTGCCACTGTGGTTGTATTGTCACTGGGACAATGCTAGTTCAGTGAAAAGAAAAATGTCCTTTACAGTATGGCAACAGATGCAAGAAGTTTACTTGGACTCTAGGGAAAAGACAAGCACTTGAAAAGAAGTTCCTTACAAACTACAGAACCTACACTGGAAGTCTCCTGGACTGAAAATGGCCAGAGGCTGAGGGAGCTTGGGAGAAGGGTACTGGAAATGCCTGTCCTGTTCTCACTCTTCACAGGCACCACTGGAAACCAAATACTGGCTTAGAAGGAGCAATTGGGCTTTTCTTAGTGATCCAGATCTTAAATAAAAAGTATTTCTGCCTCATAATTAACCAGAAGACTAAAAAATATTCTGAGTATCTCTAAGAAACATTTGAAGTCAGTTCATGTATTTAAAGATGCCAGTTAAACAAATTTTAACAATGAAAAACTTACTATGGAAGTCTTCCTCATCTCTGAATTTACCATTATAATATATGCCTACAGGTCTCTAAGTCAGATCCCTCCTAACATATTTTCCCCTAAGAATTCTCATGTATTCTTTTTGCTTTCTTCACGGAGATTTTAGAAGCTCAGTTAAGAGCTTACAGTGTGAAACAGTTAAGCAGTGTACAGTTTTAAGAGTATTAACAACTACAACTGCAGCATTCTTTCTATATACAACCTTGTCTATAGTATGTGAATAGTTCAAACTGTAATGCTGTGCAAATGAATATAAATAGTCAGCAGTGAGACTGGGCTGTTCCATCACACCCAGGGAACTATTATTTAGTGTGTACATATTATTTTCATCCTCAAAGAATTTCATGAGCAGCCATTCATCTCTGAAAGATGCTTCAAAGCTGAGCAGGTAAATATTACCAGATCTGCTTCTAAACATGAAAGATAGAAAGGATGGAGAAGTTAAGTAGGTGACTCACCCAAAGGCAATCAATAAAAGAAAGTCAGCATCAGATACATAATTATAAGCCAAACGCACCTGATTACATCTAGACTGCATTTAGAGAAGGAGCCTGAGGCCATGCAAGTCTAAATACTTTCGTCAGCATTGAAAACATGAGGTGGTGGTGACTTTTGGATCAAGCCAAGGAAAGAAATTTTGGATTATATTATCTTTTAGTGCAGCATGTCTGATTCAAACAGCAACAGCAGGGTTCCCACTGTTCCTTGCAGTATGATGGATGTGCACTGAATTATGTGAGATCTTTGAACACCTCTGCCTGTGAGTGAGTGGGATTTGTTGACAAAATAAAACCTCCTACTGTCAGCAGTATGGATTCATGAGATCAGTTAATGATGGAGGGCAAGCTGGGTTGGACCTGATGATTTCCAATCCTGAATGCATAAGGTGGGTGTGGTTGCCACTACTAGGTCTCCTGACTTGACCATAACTGCATTTTCCCAGCCCTGCTCCTTTTATCCCTGTCACTTCCCTCTTGTGGAATCTCTCACAAACATTCGGTCTTTTGAATCTTACTCTCCCCTGCCTGTCCCACAGAAAAACCAGATTCTTCATTCATACCCATGTGAAGGGTAGCTGTGACTATTGCCTATTGACTATTCCTTCATGCTGAGGGAATTAATCTCATTCTCATAACAACATCATCATCTCTTATCTCTCATTCTTTTTAGCTTCACCACATAAACACCTCATAGGATTCCTACATTCTCCATAATCCCTCTACACAGCAATGCAGTTCTACCTCATTTCTCACAAAGTTTATTACCCACTTTCTTTACTTTTTCTATGCAATTTATCTCCAGTCACATCTGTACAGTTCATGTTGCCCTTCTATCCCTTCTATACATGAATTTCACAGAGTAGATAAAAAAAATATCTTGCTTTCTCCTCTCACTCTCCTTCCTTTCACCCAAGCCCTCTGCACTTCAGCAAAAATCCCACCTCAGCACTCTTTTCCTCCACACCAAAAGCTAAATACACCAAAGATATTATCATAATTGAGCAACTGCAATGACTGCAACCAGGTGAAGGTTTGAGGTTCTGAAAAATCTTTACCCTGTTCTCTTTCGCCTTAACCTCAACCCATCCTCCTCCACCCACACATAATCAATTCCTTCATAATTAATATCCTTGGTTTTTACATCTATCAAACAACATATATCAGATTACAGATGCAGATTGACTACACAAATAAGAGCTGCATATTTATTTGTAATTTTGTTTCTTGTAATTTGCCATTTCAATGTGGTAAAGCTTGGAGTATTCAATGAGCTGAATGAAGGGAGGATCTCCTTGCCTTAGTGGACAAACATCCAGAGCTCAGATATCTCTTTTCCATAGGCAAGAAAAACAAACATTCTGCCAGCTTGCTTATTCACATAAAAACATATGCTTTCAGATCCACTTCTGTTTTTCTGTCCTTGTGGCCAGCACATGGCCAACTGTGCACAAATATATAGTGAAACTCTTTAATCATTACCAAGCCCATTTTAACTGATTCATATCAGGGAACTCATGATAAAGAAAATTGTAAAGAAGCAGTAGGCTTAAAGGATTGAATTCCCTAGACTTCAGAAACATTCTTTGGTTTTGTTTGGTCTTCCTTTGTTGTATTTCTTTTTCTTTCTTAGTTAATGAAGAATAGTGTAGCCTGGAAAGCTGAGCTTATCTCTGCTTTCAATGAAGAAAACTTGTCAGTAGAATTTGTCGATGAGTGAAAAAAGTGAAACCACAGAGACCCACTGATGGGATCTGTTTCTGAGATGAATCTTTTCTTTTTGCAGATATTTCCAACAGTTAAAGTAATTCACTACTGAAAGACAGTCTGAATAGTTGTAAACCACTTTGCAACCCTGCAGAAAACACACAGGAGACAGTATTTCCAGTACTGTAAGTGAACATATCACTCTCAGCTTCAAAGGAACTAAGATGTTTCCCACCAGGTGAAGACCCAATCCCATAGGAATTTTCTGTTGTGCCAGTGTTCAGTTGCTGTTGCATGTCTGGTTTCAGCTAATCTGGATCAAAGAGGTTCCCAATTGCAGCTGCTTCTCACTGTCTCCTCTGAAGTTTATCCCCCCGTGTCCCATGCTCCCCCTCTGATATGTGTACACAATTGTTCCCTAACCCAATTCAATCACAATGAAACAGGTTAGGAAAAAACCCTACTATTTAAAGTGTGTGAACTAACTGGATCATTTTGACTGAACTGGGTCAGGGAGTGATTACATGTGCAGTTATACCAGCTGAGTGAAAAGGAAGGGAGAAATTCTATTTGCTTGGCTTAGTAACAGGCAAAACAAGCCATAGGACTGCAGCTTTATGTGAACAATATTCATAGACTGGCTTTGGATGGTAGAAATTGGCATGTGTTCTAAGATGTCTCACTGTGCACAGCCGCTTTCCTTTTGATGTAGTCTCTGCGTACCCAAAATGCCCCAGCAACAGCAAATCCTCCTGAAACTGTAAATGAGGGGGCAAGTGGGCATTTTAGATCTCCCAGTGTGCTGATGCCTTGGGAAGTTCTGCCACACACACTAGTTATGGCAAAACTCTTCAACCAAAATGGTTTAGAACAGTGCTGGGGGAGATTCAGGACAAAATCTGACACGTATGTCTTTTGAAATCAGCCCAATGATTTTATTCTGGCAGAGAGAGGCAGTCTCCTTTCATCTGAACACAAGAAAGTATTTGCTATTACCATCAGCATGCAAATTGGACTGCATCCTGTCTAACAGATTTAACTGTTCTTCAAGTGAGGAGAGTTAATGTAGACATTTGGGTTTAACAGAATGCACAGTCTTTGTCAACAGCTCATTTTATATAACAAACTTGTACTCTATATGACCTTTTATTTAGCAGAAGGGAAAACCATGGCAGAGGCTGCATGGCCTTGGTTTTGTACATTTTGGGCACAGAAAGCTAGGTCTTTCCATAGCTGGGGCTAATATTATTACTCTGAAGCTTATTTTCTTCTTGGAAGGAGAAAAAAATACCCCAAACCCCTCCAGTGTTTTTTTTTTCATCTGTTACATCGAAACATTCTTCACTGCAACTCCTCTGCCTCAGTGCTCCATTACTCAGGTACTGACAAGAATAGAGTAACATTGTCCCAAATAAACCAACTTTCTAGGAATCATCTGGGAAATTACAACATGGGACTCTAGAGGAGTAATAGTCCTGCTTTGCCTAATTCACCCTGGTGTCTGCTTATCAGACTTCGGGCAGGAAACTGTCTTGTCTTGCAGGCAACACCATCTAGATTTAGCACTACCATGCACTTTGAAAAAGGTCCCTTTGTCCCCAGTTAGCTGACTTCCTGGCCATATAATGTTAGTTTAATCATTTAACTTGTCTGCACCTCTTTTGTAAAACAGTCTGGAGGATATCCTAGAACCATAGAACAATTTGGGTTGGAAGGGATCTTTAAAGTTCATCTAGTCCAACCTCCCTGCAATAAGCAAGGACATCTTCAACTAGATCAGGTTGCTCAGAGTCCTGTCCAATCTGATCTTGAATGTGTTTCCAGAAATGGAGTGTCTACCACACATCTCTGGGCAACCACACACTTCATAAAAAATTTCCTCATTACATATAGTCTGATTATAGAATCATAGAATAGTTAGAGTTGGAAAGGGCCTTAAGATCATCTAGTTCCGATCCCCCTTCCACAAGAAGGGACACCTAACACTAAACCATGCCATCCAAGGCTTCGTCTAACCTGACCTTGAATACAACCAGGGATGGAGCACTCACAACCCATTCCAGCATCTCATCACCCTAACAGGAAAGAATTTCTTCCTTATATCCAAACCTCCCCTGTTTAAGTTTGAAACCATTATCCTTTGTCTTTTCACTACAGTCCCTAATGAAGAGTCCTTCCTCAGCATCCCTATAGGTCCCCTTCAGGCACTGGAGGGCTGCTATGAGGTCAAAATTGATATTGGGGGGTGCCCCAACTCAGGTGTTATGCACATCACATGGTGAGGTTAACATGGGCTCACTTCTCATGGTCTCAGTTGAATTAAGAAGCTGAACAAGAGGCAATTTTAATCATTTATCACAAATGCCCAGCAAATATTAGTAAGCATTAAGTGTGGCTGCCAGTTCATGCTATTTGAAAATCTCCCCAAGAGCTTTGGCTCACAATTACTCTCAAATTCAGCATCTATTCATACCCAAGGGTTAACCCCAGCTGATAGCAGTTTGCATGGGCACACTTGGCTGGGAGCTGTGAAGTGTGAAGAGCAGACATGCTGCATGCTGTACGGACTCTGAAGTGAATTGTTAATCTTTCCCGAAGGAAAAGGGTGGACAGCTGGAGGCAGTAACCTCTTTTGCTATTGTAGTTAAATCCATCAGAGACTGTGAATCAGAGCCCTTATTATTTTCCACATGAGTGTTCCCCATTTATGCTCTGATGAAATGATGCATTCAACAGAAAACCAAATGAAGTGCTGAAACCATTAAACTCTTTAATAACAGGAGACACTGCAAGTTTTTGTCATTAATCTACCATAATTAGGAGCTGCTGTTAATGTCTTTCAAAATACAGAATATTGAAATGCTATTACTGGAAATGTTATCATGAAATGATATGGTTGGATGCAGAATTTCATCTACACCATATCTTGCACTCCTGCCTTTGTTGTGAATTAATGTAGGAATAACACAAACATAAACTTTAAACAGATGGTTTGAAATTAAAGTTTGATTTCCAGAATTATGGTTGGGATTTTCCTGAAAAGAAATCTTTCAATATGTAGGGGCTGCAAGGGGAAGATCACCTGTCTAACTGAAACAAAAAATGTCTGGTTTTGACTCCAAACTGAGATGAAATGAAATCACAACCCAAAACTTTGGAGTTCCAGGGATTGAAATCACAGAAGAAAAGCGGTAAGAATATGTGATGTATCTATATAGAATGAGGAAGTTGTTTTCAGGTTACCTGATTTTAGGCCACATAAGTGGGATAGACTTGGCTATTTCTATTGTTACAGACAATTTTTGTTGACTTTATACTGTCTGAAGTAGCACTGCATGTATATGCCTGCGTCTGTGTGTATATAGATATATATTTGTATTATATATATTTACCTCTCTTTCACGGACACCCCGTTGTCATGGGGAAAGAGCTTGAGTGCTCTTGTGAGATTGGGAGCTATGCTGGTGGTGGCACATGCCTCTGGTAGGGTCTTCCATGCCATAAAGGTCTCAACTGAAGGGTCAGACAAAGTGTGTCCATTGGCAGGATGGGCTCACTAGCCTTCGGGCAACCATCCTAGGAGAAGGACAACTCTAACTTCAAACCCAGGCAGATGGAGCTCGTTTAGCTCTGTAAGGCCGTCCATCTGAGAGAAGGACACTCTTACCAAACCTACGACCTGAGGACCTTGCTGTCACCATCCACGCTAGCTAGGCCCTGGCAGATAAACCTCAGGTGTAAAGAGTAGGGCCAGTTCCATGCACACTGTGCCTCACTTAAAAAATCCACTGCACAGGGTTTACTCACACTTGCAAAGCCCTGTAGTGACAGGCAAGGGATGGTAGTAAGCGTGGGTAAAGCCCTTCCCAAATCTTCATTTGTGAAGTCAAGCCACATAGGCATATGTGTTTAGACAGGCAAGAACAACAATATAATAAAGTGTTAACTCTTAAATATACATATTTATGTAGTGTTTGCAAGAATGACAGCAGCAGATAAGACCCTTTTCAAGGCAAACCTTCTCAGATTTTGCAGGCAAATGCAAAGCCAATGTTGATTTACAGAGATAAAAAAAAACAAAAAAACAAAGATATTTTAAAAAATCCAGTCTGAAGAGGATGTCAACCTCTTTCCCAAGAGTTTCCACCATTTCCAGGAAAAACAAAACAAAACAAAACAAAAAAAAACAAACCCCCAAACCATTTACTTATAAGCAGAACTGAAAGATTCCATTTCCACTGAAAAGCCTGGAAAGATGATTTTTCCTTCTTTTCCCTCACCAATACAAGTTATGTTGCTGGCTCCTTTTGGGGCCAGGGTATTCAAACTTTCTGCCATACCTACAAGACACAGAGAGACATGAGAGAGGTAGACAGGGCACCAAGGCTTCCCACTAAGTCTGCCTGTGGGTTCCCAAGTGGAATACTCTTTTTAGCTCTCTTTTACTGCTGGGTAAAAGCAAAAGTGGTGAGATATTGCTGGGCTTAAAGCTGTGATTTTAGTTTCATGAGACAGAAATATTGCTGACTATGCAAAAAGATGAAAAATCTCTGTTACCACTATGTGCAACCTTCTTTTCAGATGTATCACAGGATATGGAATTAGTAAATAATGTGAGGAGAGGAAGCAAAGTGAACACAACACCATGGTTATTCTTGATAAGAATATTCATGCATATCTTGATGGTTCTCTTCTAGATGATTTTTTCATGGAAAATTCAATTTTCTTCTTGCAGACAGAGTGGAAGTAGCATTAGGCATATGTTATCTTCTATTTTATGGCAAGATCTGTTTCATTCTGCAAGGCAATAAGACTGCTCACAACTAATTATCATATAAAATCATATTCAATGACAAAATGTGACAGAAACAGTGAAATTCTGGGAGATTGTTATGTAGCATTTTTATTTATGGAATCCTTTGGTATTCTTTCCACTGTACAAGTCAGAAAGTCTCTTCGCTATGAAGCCCACAATCTATGGCTTATGCTGTGCAATTTAAGACAAGCCTGAGCTTAAAGCAGTTGAGAACTGCCTCATTTCCTGCAGTGGGAGCATGCCAGCTGCTGCCCTCCTTCTGAAGATAAAGCTTGCACATCTGGTGTGCTAAGACAGCTTTGCTATTTCCTTTGGGTCAGTCCCATCCCCAGGGACACAGTGAAAATTTAAGATACAGAAGACCTTTGAAAGAGAAGCAAAGCCACCTTGAGGCACAGGCTATGCAGGCAGTTGTTTAGAGCAGCAGGCTGCTAAGCTTGCAAAATAGCCAAGATTTTATCATCTACTGTGTGCAGAACAGTCTAGATGTGCTGCTGCTGGCACTGTCACTGAGAAAGAGGTCAATATGAGTGAAACAACAGTTACTGCAATGTGGTAGCAACTCCGGTGCAATGTCTTTTTCCAAATGTCCCATTCCTGCAGCAGGGTGGCCAGTCCCTGACTTCCCACCTTCTGAGCAACAAAACTTAGATTTTCCGAACTGGCTCTGAAAAGGAGACCATGCTATATACCCCGTACACTTTATGCAGTACTGTGTAGACAGCCCACTCTAAGGCTGGATAAATGACTATATGTAAACAGTACAGTGCATGGTCTTTCAGAGATATTAGCTTGGCTCCAAGAAGCATAGTTTTCCAGTGGGCAAGTTTGGATGATGCATCATTCAGACATGGCTATAACCCTCACAGCCAGTTCATTTGAAGACAGTTTGGATATGCTACATGCTGCTACACTGCCTAATGTGGATTTATCCTGTGTGATCTTCCTGCCCTCACAGTCTTGATAGCTGAGTAATGACCCACCCCAGGCAGGTCCTAAAATTGCTAGAGCAGCTCAGACACTGGATGTACTAAGTAGATGGTGTACCCAACTCAGAGTGGTTTAGATCTCATTTTTTGATTAAAAACTGTGTAGTGCACATAATTCTTGCAACAGACTACTCCAGTCACCAGTTAACCAGTTTGAAGGGAAGATATAATCTATTGCTAGTGTTTTAACTGTTGTTTACTAGCTGCACAGGTAACAGGTTATTTCTTTCCTATAGCAACAGAATTAATTGGAGGACACATACTTTTTTCATGTTCTTCCAGTCCCACAAATACAGCTATATATCCCATAGTATGTATTACACAGAAAAAGTTGTTGACCAGTTACCTAGCTCTTGCTTTCTACAGAAGCCTGAATTTATCTTTATCAAACTCAAAAAAACCCAGTGTTCTTTCAGGAGCCATGCAAGGATAAACAGTAATGTTTCACACTATGCATATGTATATGCATTGATATGTGTTTTGGTTCTCTTGTGATGCCTTCATAAGAAGTCATGGTCAATACAAATAATAATGTCCCATGTTTCACTCCCTGAGAGGACATGTCAACTTATTAAACGCAAAGAGGCCCTTATGGCAAAGTGATGTTTTGTCTCAGCTCCCAAATTCTCCAAATATGAACAATGACTCAGAGCATGTAAGTTGAGGTTTCCAAGAGATCATTTTTTTCTGAAGGCTAGGGGCTCATGTAGCTGTCCCTAAAATTGCCAGAGCCTGGATCCCTTAGTACCTTTAAAAATGTTCTTGGTGTTTCTTTTCTCTGATTTCAGAATGTTTTGCCTAAATGTCCTTTCATATAGATGTCCTTCAGGATCCTCCCCACAATACGCACACCTAAAAGTATTCAAACAAAAGCATAGCTAGACTCACTGAAGATGCCTGGGGCTGCTCTATATAGAATATTCCATTGGTCAGGCACTCATCAATAGATGTTCTGTATTTCTCTTGACTTGAAAGCATTCAGACCTACAAAGCTCAGCTCCCAAGAAAATCAGTCATCAGACTATTATCACATTCGTTCCTTTTTAGCTGAAGCTGGAGTTACAATGAAAAAAAAATCAACAAACTTCAGGATGACAGAGAAAGGGGGTCAGATTCTGTAGCAGTTTTCTTTACATAATGGAATTCAACAAAGCAGAAAAATAAACAAGATTACTTAAGGAATTTTGATGTTAAAAATTCATTAATATATGTAAAAAGACATGCTACCATTAATTATGTAACTATCTCAGAGATGCTTCATTTTTTTTTTTCTCCATAATATACATGGTACAGATACTCACTACTGAAACTATTATTAAATCATATACTGATGAATGAGCACAAAACTATTAATGGCACATAATTTGCAGTGCACATGTCCACTAGAGTATCTAGCAATCCATGTAAATCTTATAGTATGCCCTATGTGCTTTGATTTTCTCTGTTGGATGATTAATGAAAAATATTCATTAAGCGATTTCTCTAATGAGCTGTGTTCAAGAATAAAATAGGCCACTCCTTTTATAATTTAAGTGTGGGTTTGGAATATAAATATCCTCTGATTCCCTATAGGAACTGGCTTCAATTAGGGATTTTGTCTTAACACAGATTTCAGGATCTTTGAAGGGTCTTTGAAGTTTATAATTGGGTCCAAGCTGAAACATGATGTTGCTCACTCAAACACTGGAGTTCTCACTACTTATAGTTGGTGGAAAAGATGCACTTTATTTTTCAAGATATATCCCAAATATTCTGTGGATACACACTTCGGCAGAAAGTTGGGAAAATATTCACATTATCAAATCAGTACAACACACACACATACACCCCGCCCCCCCCCCCCCCCCCCCCCCCCCCCCCCCCCCC
>NDXB01014294.1:51636-64304 GCA_002631895.1 Agapornis roseicollis
CCCCCCCCCAGGCTCTGGTCAGTTAATCCTGGATCTCATTCATACAATTACATCAACCTTAACCTCTTTGTTTTTCATTAATTTATTAAAGATAGGGGGGTTGTGCTTTCACTTATTCTGTTTTCATGTGCAAGGCACTGAGAATGCTTAAGCAGAGCAATAGGCATTTTACAAGAATACATATAAAAGCCAAATCTTATGAAAAGTAAAATAGTCTTCTCTCATCTACAAAGGTGAAAAGCACAGAGTGAAACAGCCCTCTGAAGTACCAAATGTATTACTCCTGGTTCTTGCTGAAGTCTGTTAAAAGTAGGAGCCTTTACAACATGTCCTGAGAGTGAAACAGATCTGAGCTTCTGGCCTCCTTGGGAAAGTAAGCCTAGCTGAGGACATTGCTTGTCAGAAGTGGCATTTCTGAGATCGATGAGCTCACTGTGATTTGCTGTCCCTTTTTAATGTTGAACAGAGTGATAGACCAGGATCATTCTGCTTCAGTGAAGCTAAATAGCTAGTTTTATGATATAGTGAGAGGACTGAAGCTCCTTTCCTTTGCTATTTCCTCTTTAGTCATGAACGATTCCTATCTGATGTTAAATTGGAATCTCACTTTAGCTTCAAACTCCCACCACAGCTGTCCAGATAGGCTTCAAGCTGAGCTGCTGCACTCATCACTGCCTTGGCTTTCTCAAGTAGAGACAAAGGAGCCTTCATATGTTGGTAAATAAAGAAAACCAAAACCCCACAGAGACAGAGAATAGACCTTGGCACAGAGATTTGACACTGGGTGATGGCATATTATAAGCAAAAACCCCCAACATTTTGTAACCTGCTATGTCTTCCAGTAGCTCAAAGGGAAGCACAAAACAGTGGTTCAATCAGAATTAGACTGAGCCACCTAACACAGCTAAAGAGAGTTTGGTTTTAATTTAATGACTGCTCTGGAGGGACATGCATGGAAGGGCTCTGATCCTACAGGAATGCTCTGTCAATTAGGTTAAAGTTACATTTCCTCATACCTTATCTTCTTTTGTTTCTGTGGTCACTGGCCTCCTGGTGCACATTCACATCCTCTTGAAATATGGGATGTATGAGTTCAAACCACTCTTCAGCTCAGAAGTCATAGTGAGATTTCTTCCTTCCTTGGCAAGTACCCAAGATGATAGGTTTTATGATAAAGGATAAAACTGATGCCATCAAATTTAAATCAGCCATGATTGTAGGTAGCAATCCAAATGGATTATTAGAAAGAAACAAACCCACATATTTGTAATGTAATTTATCAAGATGATCAAAGTCTAGTATCAAGCCTAACAACTTTCTCCTTTTTCTCAGCCGAAACACTCTGGGGACAATCCTGATACTGAGTATGTGAATACAGTCAGTCACATCATAATTTAATCACTTCTTCTTTTTCCATTCCTGGAAAGTCATATTGAATGGTGTCTTCTGTGCTGAATGCTACACAATCAAAATCCTATTAGTTATACTGTCAAAACCAAATTCATCGTACTTCCCAACCAAATTTAGACAGTTGTTCTTCAATGTCACTGGTGTGGTCAGAATACTTTTTCAATTAATTTTCTGTAAGAAAAAAACTCCAGGATTGGGAGTGAGCAGCAATTTCTGCTCCTGTAGGTCATACATGGTTTTACATTACCTCAGATTTATTGCAAAGGTTCAAAGACACATTTTTCAATTCCTGTAAAATGGCAGTTTGTTCACTGAGACACAAGTGAACAAGTCAGACAATTAAGCTAATCTTGACAGCCCTATATCACCTGTGCCTTCAAACCTGAAATCAATATGAAAGCTTGTTTCTCAGACCAGAATTCAAAGAAACAAAACAGCCATTTTCAACATGATAAGCAGCTCATTTCCTTTTCAAGACACTTTTGATGACTGCCTTCTATTTTTCTCACATCACTGAAAACAAGCATGAATTCAGTGCCCATACCTTAATAAAACTGACAGCTTTACTGCCTGACTAATCCACAGCCATTGCCAAGATAGCCAGCAATTTTTAACATGTATTTTGCTGCAATAAATACCACGGTGATCAAACTTCTGCTTGTTCTATAATTCTCATCACTCAGCCAAGGCTTTCCAGTGGCTGCTCACAGTCCTGTGTGAGTTACAAACATTCACCATTCATTGTGAGAAATTCACTGTACTTCTTTAATTATTATTCACTCTGGCACAGCTTTATGCTTTGAGAATACTCCATGAATAATCCACTCAGATCCAAGCTTCACTATAGAAGTGGCTGAAAAATGCTAGTGAAATGGGTACTGCTAATTGCAGAGATCTAAACATTTTGTGAGCTTTCCCAATCCTGTAGAAACCATGCTGCAAATAGTTTTCTAAAAACACCTGTCTGATAAAGGAACATTTGGCAGCATTATTACATAAGCCTTATATTTAAAGTGCTGCACAGACGGATAAAACTGTGCAGAGTGACTGGCTGAACATGCCAAAAAAGACACAGTAACTTCCTTTTTTTCCCTACATACTTCTCTGCAGAAAATTCTGTATTTGAGGGCCCCTCTTAGTTGTTATACCTGCGGTCAAGAGAGATGAGAATTCAAGTCACTACTAATCAGCCATTGTCAGTTTATAAGCTCAATGGAAAGAAGTACATGCTATGACAAGGTTAGAAGGACTTCAGTCTCTAATTGCACAGGTTTTATGTATATGAGATTGAGCCGGTAGCTTGGGGCTAATACAGGAAGAGCAGGTGAAAAAAAAACCCTCTACTTTTAATTCCATACTAAATTACTTAACATGTCATGCCTTCATGTTACCTGAATATGGCTTATATTCTGTTTCTGCATGAAGCATGAAAACCTCACTCATTCTGTGAGGTTTTCAAACCTAGGCAATCTCACTCTGGGCAATATTGCAGTGCCTGTGACACTTCAACACATTTGTTCATTCTTCTCAGCACTCAAAGGCAGTTCACAAGACAAGTGGCATAGGGTCGTGCCTCTTAATGAGTTGGCAGAATTTGTTGCTTACTACAGAAAGTGTACTTAGTTAGAATCATAGAATCAGAGAATAGTTAGGGTTGGAAAGGACCTTAAGATCATCCAGTTCCAACCCCACTGCCATAAGCAGGGACACCTCACACTAAACCATGTCACACAAGGCTTCATCAAACCTGGCCTTAAACACTGCCAGGGATGGAGCACTCACAGCTTCCTTGGGCAACCCATTCCGGTGCCTCACCACTCTAACAGGAAAGAATTTCTTCCTTAGATCCAATCTAAACCTCTCCTGTTTAAGTTTGAACCCGTTACCCCTTGTCCTGCCACTACAGTCCCTAATGAAGAGTCCCTCCCNTAATGAAGAGCCCCAGCATCCTTATAGGCCCCCTTCAGATACTGGAAGGCTGCTATGAGGTTTCCATGCAGCCTTCTCTTCCCCAGGCTGAACAGCCCCAACTCTCTCAGCCTGTCTTTGTATAGGAGGTGCTCCAGTCCCCCGATCATGCTCGTGCCCTCCTCCTGGATTTGTTCCAACAGCTCCATGTCCTTTTTATGTTGAGGACACCAGAACTGCACACAATACTGCAGCTGAGGTCTCACGAGAGCAGATTAGAGGGGCAGGATCACCTCCTTTGACCTGCTGGTCATGCTTCTTTTGATGCAGCCCAGGATACAGTTGGCTTTCTGGGCTGCAAGCGCACACTGTTGGCTCATGTTCATTTTCTCATCGAGCACCACCCCCAAGTCCTTCTCGGAAGGGCTGCTCTCAATCTCTTCTCTGCTCAACCTGTAGCTGTGCCTGGGATTGCTCCAACCCAGGTGTAGGACCTTGCACTTGGCATGGTTAAACTTCATGAGGTTGGCATCAACCCACCTCACAAGCGTGTCAAGGTCCCTCTGGATGGCATTCCTTCCCTCCAGTGTATCCACCAAACCACACAGTTTGGTGTCACCGCCAAACTTGCTGAGGGCGCACTCAATCCCACTGTCCACGTCAGCGACAAAGATGTTGAGCAAGACCGGTCCCAACACCAATCCCTGAGGGACAACACTCGTTACTCCAGCCGGACACTGAGCCATTGACCACAACTCTTTGCATGTGACCATCCAGCCAGTTCTTTACCCACTGAGTGGTCCATCTATCAAATTGATGTCTCTCCAATTTAGAGACAAGGATGTCGTGTGGGACAGTTAGCTGTGCTAACTAAGAATACCACTGATGTGACCAGACCTTCGCTGTGTTTCTCCATTGAAAGGGGCCTATAAGAAAGATGGGGAGAGATTTTTCAGCAGGACTTCTTGCGATAGGATAAGGGGTGATGGTTTTAAGCTAAAAGAGGGGAGATTCAGGCTAGAAGCGAAGAAAAAAATTTTTACTGTAAGGGTGGTAAACCACTGGAGCAGGTTACCCAGACAGTTGGTGGATGCCCCATACCTGGATACATTCAAGGCCAGGTTGAATATGGTTCTGGACAGCCTGGTCTATTTCAAGATGTTCCTGTTCATTGCATGGGGGTTGGACTAGATGAACTCTGAAGGTCCCTTTCAACCCAAAGAGTTCTGTGATTCTGTGATTCTATGTTCTTTTTTTGCAGATGACTAATTATCTGCAACTGAGGGTCACTCTCACGTTCAGAAATGTAAGCCGTTTGTTACGCACCTTAATTCTCTTGTTACGCAAGAGAAGGTCTCTAAGGTATGTGATGACCAGTGTTGAACCAGGACATGGGAGCTTCTTAGTCTCCTGTAAACATGAAGATATGTTCTAGATGGCCTGGTTGGCAAAGATCTGCCTGTGACAAATCCAGCAAGAGAAGAGGTTGTCAGGGAAAGTCTGAATGGGGGAATGAGGGGATTTAAGAAAGATACAGGCTATATGGGAGGGGTGTAAGGGTTAGCATTTGTGTAAGGCAATTCTAGAGGCATGAGCAGATCCCTTGGGAAAGTATACAACATTTCATATGAGCATCAGGCAATTTCAGCTCCTGCAGGCACTTTGCCTCTCACCATCTATGGAGCAGTTACCACAGTGGTGGGCAAACTGCATAGGAGCTTCAGAAAAGCTTCAGCTGCAGTCAGCCACCAGCCCAATTCCCCTGTCTGTTTCTTCATTGAGACTGGACAGTTTTCATTGTGTTCTCCTGGTGTTAGGTAACAAAGGCTTCTGTTGGGCTGGCAGTGTAAAGGTAGCATATGTACTGCAGCTACGTGTTGTGGGGAAACTCTGTGATCTGAAATGACCTGGAAAACGCATTTTGCTTTTCAGATATGTTCTGGCTTGCTCCAAAGCACACACAAATAGTCCCTTGCAAACTGAAAGGCTTTTTGGCATACCACTTCAAACAATCTTATCGAAAAATACCTGTGGGAGATACGTCTCTGGGCAAAAACCCCAGAAAGAATTAATGACCATCCTCTGCATTCCCATGTATTCTACCTCATTGGAACTAACAGTGGTTTAGGAACCATAACTGTAACACTCTAGCAAGCAAGACAGAAGAATTATTCTCCACTTCAATAGATGAAGAAGCTGAAGCTCAAACCAGGGAGATGACTCACCAGAGTAAGTAGGCGTATAAAACATCCCTGGAGTAGCTGAGATGAAAGTAACAAAGCAGGGCTAACAAAGAACTTCATATGTGTATGTAACATAATTCCTGCCAGTCACTTTCACTTGAAAAACATTTCTTCTTTGCCCTTTTTACTGTTATCATTTGTTCTGCTCTTGCTTTAAATCCACATAAACTGTAATAATTGTTCAGTCCAGTCACTCGCCATTTTTATCTCACATATTATTTTGGACTTGAGAAGTCTAAGTTGAATTCACCACTGAATCTCATTGTAGGTGGTCTTGCAGAGGGCATCCACTGACTTTCTTAAGTAATAGCTATAAATTCTTCTACTCTTCCGTTGTGTAGAAGCAAAGTACACTGGGAAAACCATTTTTTGTTAGCTTTCTGGTTCTTTCTCATTCTTTCTTAGGATTCTCCCTGAATAGTCTACTAGTCCAGCTGCTTTCAAAAAAATGTTATGCTATAAATCTGTTTCATTTGCAGCTTCCTGAACACCTTTGTGGCAAAGCAGGATATAAAATCTGTACCTTGATTCATTAAAATTTGCCATGGCAGCCCAGCTCTGAAAAACTTCTCTTTAAAGGCTATCACAAATGTTAAACATCTAAACAGTTCAATGCTGTTGCCTTTGGATACTGCATAACATGGTAGCAAACTGCGAGAAAGATATAGAACCAGAAATGCTGCACAGAAGTGCACTAATTAGATCATTGCTTATTCAAGGGAAGAGATCTTTCATCTCCAGGAACTCAGGCAATTAGGTGAGGTCCCTCACAGTACACCACAGGGGTAGTCAGCTGATACTAATGAGTTTTATGCTGTAGTTGAGTAAACAACTGGTCATCACGGTCTCATTAAGGTTCTTCCATTTCCATGTTTCCTTACCAGATGCTTGGCTCTGTGGTCTGGTAATGTGTAAAGGCCTTGTCATTACTTTGTGCCTGTACATATTACTTCTGCTTGTTCCTTCTACTCTGTGCCCACACTGTTTTGTCTGCAGTGTGGGACTGGTGCTAACCCTGTCCATTCAGCCCTCACCCCATCCACATCATTCTTTTCACGTCCTAGCGCAGCTTCCACTGAATGCCCAAACCTGCTTATAGACCTGCCTCTTTCTTGAGCTTATTTTACCAGAAATGAAACTTCCAGTTACAGAGAATAACTCAGCTCTGATTAGCTACAATGCTACTCAGGACAACAGTCATCACAACTGGATGAGTTTCAGGCTATTTTATAATGATCATCTACCACAAAGGAGCATATTTTTTAAGGTACACAGACAGCACTTCTAGTTCAAGCCATCCAAATACTTCAACACAGCTCATTTTCAGTACACCTCTTGAATCTGTTGATAGTTTTTGATGTATCAATTAATATTTGGTGGGTGTTTTTTCCAAAATAAAAATATCTGCACACAAGAAAATGATTAAAGTCTGAATGCAAAACTGCTTTGCCATTTGAATTCATAAGGAGAGCAAAGACTGGCTCTAAAAGCAGATACACAAAGAAATCTGTGGACTTTGGGCCAGATTGTGCTCTCCAGTCCATATCAACTGCAACTTTATATTGGAGTAAATAACAGCAGATGTGTGATGTGAGAAGTTATAAGATGGCAGAATCTGAACCTCAGAGCTGGTCAGAGAATTTTGGGTAGCACTAGAGACTGATGGAATCAGCCATTCTTCTGAAATTTAAGACCTTATCAAATTTGAAAATAAAGTACAAATGATATTGATCCAAGACACCTAGACTACACCAATACATTGTTTTCTTAACCAGACAGTAATTCAATTTCTTATTTGTAATATTTCAACATAGCTTCCTTTTCATAAGAAGAAATAAAAATACTTGCAATGAAACTAAAGATGTAATTCAGTCACTTAAACAAAGGTACCTATTGACATTTAAGACGCACTGGCTGCCTGCTGTTCCTCCAGAAAGGAGAAGGTTTCCTTTGAAGGTCTTGTGTGCAATTAATATAGCACAGGTAGATAGATATAAATATATGCATTAGATGTTTCTATTTAGGCAACTAAATCACAGCACCAGTGACTGTCAATAATTGTTTAATGCCTGGATACTTTTCAGCGTTAAGTAACATCTTTAGGTTTCTCTTACAATGAAAGTATTTTCTGGTTTTATGATCCTTGAAATTATTCCATTATAACAGTTTCCTTAAAACAATTTGCTCCACCTCTTCTACATACTACTCACGCTGATGCTTCCTGAGCTATAGAGCATAATATTCCATTATTTCTAATCAAGAACAAATTATTTTCATAAACAGATTTTTATAACATCTATCTTCATAGATTTTATTTGGAACTGCTTACCTGAAACAAAAAAATTAAAATTAAAACACTTAATCCAGGAGGAAAGTATTTGGGAAATAAATAATGCCAGGAAAATGTGTTCTCATTTGAATAAGGTCTGTGCTTAGGCTTGTACTTAATTCAATAGTCTTGCATGTATATACAGACATACATACATGTGTATACCATCTTAATCCAAGGTAATTTTCAGATGCATGCAAAGCTGCAGATATTTGCACTTAGTTATACAAAGCTTTGTCTTGTTGTATGCTTTTCTTTCCCAACCTTTTCTTTCTTGAAGTAACCTAACCCTTTTCAAACAGTAGCCTGCCAGACTGCAGAATTTTTTGTCACTGAGAGAACCCTAAGGTATCATTGAATAGGCACAGAAAGCATAAAAATGCCCAAGAAGTATGCTTTATATAAGCATATTTAGGCAGCAGAACCTGTCTCAACTCTCAGCTTGAACATATTTCACAACAAGCACAAGAAAACATGAAATGATGGGGAAAGCAAATACCACCAGTTTTAATGCCCTCTGAAATGGTAGTTTGCTACAAAATTAACTTTAAGCTGAAGAGAGCCACTGACAAAGTGTATTTAAAATATAGTCAGCCACTAATTTTTTTTAAAAAAGAGAAGGTTTTGAGTTGTCTGTATTTTCTTATGAAACACAAGGTTCATGAGGTAGAGTAAAATGCAGAACTTTGAGTGCAAATTCAGATCTCGGTTTATGTTTTTGCTTTACCAGAATTTTGTAAATAATTCAAGAACTAGACCCTATATGGACAAAGCCTTGAGTGGCATGGTTTAGTGTGAGGTGTCCCTGCCTATGGCAGGGGGTTGGAACTTGATGATCTTAAGGTCCTTTCCAACCCTAGCTATTCTATGATTCTATGATTCTGTAAGTTATTTGGGTTTTATCCTGCCTTTTCTAAAGAATGACTAAGAGTTGCTGGTAACTTTTTGAAAATTCTGAAAGATTGAATTCTGTTCTCGTTTACACCAGTGTTAGTAACACCATGGAAGAATCTGATCCACAAACAAATGGCAAATATTTTCTCTGATATGAACACAACTTGCTCTTCTGTTATGTAACTTGAACATATTTTTAGCTTTGTTTTCCTTTGTGGTTATTTCTTCTTTTTTTTGCTATAGCTGTAACATGAAAACAGATGGGAGCTCTGGTCAACATAGATATCCATGAAAGAGAGATAACTTTAATGTAGTGGGTTTAGCTAGTACATAAATGAATGACTGGCTTTCTGATCTTTGATTTTTCATTTTTCTTTTTGTCTGTGGTTCACAAATGAACTTTTTTTTCTTTAGTAGAAAAGATCATTGTTTTCCTGTAATATTCATGCTACATTTATGAGGCACATCCTGTTCATTATATCCAGTCACTCTTAACCCAAGCACCAAAAATTAAAACACTGCTTTGTGCGTGGGTGAAACACAATGACGAACAATCCGACTAGGCATTGAAAATATTAGATAGTGTTACAATGGCAAGAAACTTATCTATCAATTACAATAAATGAATTCCAGAAGGACATTTAGATTCTCTAGTTGACACAAAGGAAAATCCAGGTACTTATCCAATTACAGCTAAGATACTATTACAATCACATGGCTTCCTTAAATGCCTTGTTCTTGAATGCAGTGTCTAAATAGACATCATTACACTCTCTTGAATAGCACTCTATAATTCAATATGGTATAAAATAAACCCCCACTGTCTTTATCATAGAAGAAGACTTAGAAAAGACATTTCACAGTATTACATCTAAAAAAAAATCTTTAAAATGCCATTATTACTTTATCTGTAGTTAAGTTTCCAAAGTTATTTTCATGTTAACTTTGTTCACAATTGTTTATAATGTTCTGAAAGTTTCTATTTTCAGACTCAATGTCCCTGTGTTTTGCCTTAAATAAATAATATAAACTGTCTTCTTTGCGATCTATTTTCCTTATAATACTTATGTCTCCTTGTTCATTCTTTCTCTTTTACGACCTCAGCTGAAGTGAGCCTAAGTATTGTTACCTAAAATTACATTGAACAGCAAATTTTTGTGCAGCAAAACTCTAAACGTGTGCACTGACCTTTAAAGATTGTGAACAATAAATTCTAAATGCACCTGTGACTTTCTGTAAGCCACAAATGAAGAGCAGCTTTTATGAATAATTGTGTGCAGTGACGGGTCTACTTCTTCTCCAAAGGCAAAGCCCCTAACTCCAAATACTGTTACAGTTCTGAAGTTGATAAAACAATGGGTTTACATATACAGAAGGGACTACATCTATATTTTAGTGTTGCTACTCTACCTCCCATTCTGGTACCTGAAGCTGCATCTTACTAGCAAATACAATAGAGGAGGTCCCATTCTTATCAAGTTGCACCATGTAGATCATATATGTGCAGCTAAGTTACGTTACTATCACCCACCTCTGAAAGACACTGTCCTTCCCTATACTTCTTACTGGAAACAGCTGTTAGCCTAACCTGTTCCATATGCTGGGAGTATTTGCTGAGTGCTCAGTGCCGTGCTTTGGCCTAGTTTAGTGCAGTATTACAGGCAGTTCACATGATTTCTGGTACTTGTTTAATTGGAATTTGATATTCTGTTGTCATTCAGCATTTCTGCCTTGCAATTGTAGTTTGACTGTCTAGTATTACATAAGGGATCACTTTTCCATGATGTTCAGTATACTTCCCTAGCTCATAAGCGCTCCAGAGGAATGTAAATAAATCCTAGGGCATTTTCTAACTTTGTATTCTGATGTCTTTTCAGAAAGCAGATTTATCTAGATATATCAGAGTTTCTAGAGTCTCAGGAGAGAATGTAGGCCTTCAGTGATGGGTGTGATGCTTCTTCCCTCAGTGTCTTGGAAACAAGATATAAACTTTCGATAATAGTTCACAGTAGTTCCACCTTCCTGTTTGACTTACCCTGCATACTGTCTGGAGCAATTAAGAGGTTTTAACCCCCACTCTCAAACGTAAGTACTGTGTTATACTAAAAGCATAGCATTGAAAAACTGCCAATTATGAATAATGTTAAAGGTAAATAATCATCATTATGCAGTAAGTAACACAGTGGTATTTAAATGTGATGCTAAAGTGCCATGAAGCAAATGACTCTTGATGGTTAACATGATACAGTTATCTCCTCATGCAATGTGATTTTTATAGCAGGTAATGGAAGGCCTTTTCCATAAAGTATAACAACTGCTGCCACTAAAACTAACAGCAAAATCTACATAGAGATACCTCTAGGGGAAAAAGGGAAAGAAAAAACATTTTAAATACTATGGGGAACACAGTCTTTAAATGGATGGCTGATTCTGAAGTTTTTACATCATAACCTTGCACAACATATTTTCTGGTTTGTATTCTTCACTGATTACTAATATTACCAATATTACGAATATATTACCAATAATACTAATAGTAATATTGGTTTGGAGTTGATGTCATTAGACCAGAACTTGTACCTTTTTGCCTAGGGTACTTAGGAGTCCTCAAGTACCAAAAGTTTATCACTGTATTTTCAGAACTCAGTCCAGTCTGCTACCATCACACAGAATTACAAACCTGCAAATGATAAATGATTAAATAACATATCAGTGTTCAACAAAAGCCATGTGTGCTCATAAGTTTGGTTTCTGTCCAAAGACCTCCATAAGCATGAATGCAATGGTACAGGAAGGGACAAATCTATATATTTTTTCTTTAACTGAACAAGATAAGGTCTGAGAAAGAAGATTGTAGTCTTCTTCCTTTTCAGTTTACAATAACGGAGACACTGTAAGAGGACATCTAATTCTGTCTTAGCTGACAGTAGGGTGAGTGTTAAATGAAAACTATCCTGAATTAACACAGTAAGTAGTGGCATAGGTTTCTTGAACTGGCAGAAGATACCTGATTAACACTACCCCTGCTATAAAAATCTACTTCACAAAAAAAAGATCAACTGGATAACAGAGAATATCTATTTTCAAAGACATCTGAAAAAACTGAGACTACACTGCCTAGATGTCTGTGTTAGAACATGGCAGGTATGTAGAGGTAGCTGTGTGTTTCCAATTCATTATAAAGCTATTTGCCAAATCTTGAGATCTTTTTTTATTTCTTCATTTCAGTTTAGCACTGTTTAAAAATCATTTTCTACCAGAAAATTAATTCTAATTAATTCTAATGCTGATCTTTGCAGTATCAAACTGCTCATTGAATTCTAATTTATTTATATATTAAACTGTAAATTCTATACAAATGGTATAGCATTATCTAGGTTGAATTGCCTAGGGAGTCATCAGGGAGTAAAGTGAAAAAAATCATAAAAGTAATAGGGTTTCATGTGCTTCCACTGATATGTCAAGGATGGTGATCTATCCTCCCAGAAAATACGTGTTGAATTTTTCCTATTAGATTCCACTGATGTCATTAAAAAGAAAAAAAAATCTAGTGAGAGATTTTAGATTTCCTACTTAATCTTCCACATCATTATATTCTACATCAAGAGTGGTTAAGAACAGAAGACATGACTGTACTAAGGCAATGCAATCTTTTTGGCATGAAGGACTTATGGCATCATCTATGGTAATTTTTTACTAAAAGGTTGTTATAGACAGATTGAAAACTGTCATTTAACATCTTTTTCCTTTTTTTTTTTTTTTTTATTTAAAGTTTCTTTTTTTTTTTTTTTAATTTGAAAGGGAGAGATGTGTGCCTAAGTTCCCTTGGACATGAATCCAAAACCCAGATTGTTCATTAGGAAAATAGATGTTTCCACACAACA
>NDXB01014294.1:64333-79337 GCA_002631895.1 Agapornis roseicollis
TTTTTTTTTTTTTTTTAAGTAAACGTGCCTATTCTTTATGATGAAAGTGTAGTTATTAGAAACACAATACAACAATAGGTCAGCAGTGGATTACTGTGATGTGGAGAGCACAGGTTTGCAAATGTTAGTCTTTAGGGGTCCTTTGAGAAGCTAGTTAAAAGTGATTTTGCCGAGCTAAACTGGATACACAGACCTTCTCAGTTCAGTGTTCCCTAGTAAACAGAGCCAAGAACCATTGCAGCAATTGATTGGAGTGACAAGTCTATGTGACTATAATGTAGTGGCAGCTCTTATACTGATGTTGGCTAACGTCAGGTACAAGAACTGAGCAAAGATGCATATTCATTAAAAAAGGCAATTTGAAACTGCTTTGCTTGGTTGTTCTTTTATTTTTTTTTTTTTTTCCCATGGATACAGTTTCAAACAGGAATGATCAGTTAAACAATACATTTCTAATGACGCACTAGCAAATAAATATACGTTCTTCTTGTGGAAAAAGCTATTTCCAAGTTTTACTCATCCAATTTGAAGAAGAAAGGAACGCCATGTGATCAGCGTGTTCTAGCACTGTTCAGATTTTGCATATTCCTGCCAGCAGAGTTTACATATAAAAATTATTTACAAGAAATATCTGGCGAATAAATTAGAATTGCTAAATGCTTCGTTAAAAAAAAAAAAAAAAAAAAAAAAAAAAATAAANNNGGAAACTGAGAATTTTCTGCACTTGTCTCTGTTTAGTCACATCATGACACTTCATTAGGTTTACTAAGCCTCAAAAGAAGGATAAATTTTCAAAAGTATAAGATTAATTAATACATTTATTTCATAAAAAAAAAAAAAAAAAAAAAACAACAAACTAAACCACAAGGAAACAGGCTATCTGACTATGAGAAAGAACTAAAATAGCCAAGTTATTAACTGCGGATTAGCTTCTTAGCTTTACCTGAGATATTTTAATAACTCATTCCGAAGAGGATAGCAGTTCACTCTTTGCAAATATCACAGATCACAGAGAAAGATCAGTTGTTTCAGGTAGTCAGATGATGGCATTGATATGCATGTAAATAAAAACTGCAGTCTTGTTGAACTTTTCTAGTTGCTTATCACTTGATTCTGAGGATGATTGCTTTTAAATATGTTAATGTTTGTATTAAAAGGTAAATAATTACTTATCAGATTCTTTTCTGCAAGACAACAGCTTTATATACGTAAGCTCAGGCGGGCTATACTGATAAACAGCACGCCCATAATCTGCCCGAGCAACTTGCTTAGTTTGTTTATAAAGGGTGATCAACAGGTTTTCTTGGGTTGGGCTGGTTTTGTCTGAGCGTGTCTTGTACAAAGAGTTGACTTCTGTTTTATGTAATGTGCTAAATACATTCTTTTTCTCCAACATGCAAATCTTGCAGTCCCACATGATAAACACACTATTTCTCAGCTGTTCAAAATCACTATTTCATATCATAAATTTAGAGCATGACATGTTACAACTGTGGCATTTTTCTCCATTGTTTGAAACTTTTTACAGGCCACTATAAAAGAAAATATATTTCTTCTTTGAAAACCTCACCTGCCTTACTTATGGGGAAACTACAGCTAATTAATTCAAACCAGCTACAATTTTTCTTTTCATTTGTAGAAATGTCCCTCAAATCTTTCCAGAATCTGACCATATCTAAATGCAGCGACCATCTTGTGGATTGCCCTCCTCTCACTCAATTGCATACTCATGCTATAAAATTCCAGCAATGTCTGTCACTGAAAATAGCACTGGCGTAGTACTAGTTGCCTTTCAAATTTTTCAGTGAATGAAACAAAGAAAGTTATTAACTCAAGTAATTGCTGACACAGAAATATGGATTCATACTCAGTATTAAGAAAAAATTCCAGTAATACGCTTAACCCTACACCTGTACACTTAGGAACTTTTCCATAGTCAGGAAAGGAGTGACACCAGTGATAACATCCCTTGCCCAACATGTTAAGAGTCTCAATACATCTCTTAAAAGGTGTAAATCCCTGAGACTGGACTGTAGTGCAAGCACTAATCAGACTAGCTGAGGACTCAATACTTTTTCACAATGTCTTTCAGCATTCATGGAGGAGATACTGGCCTGGGTAATTTGAAAACATCCAAGGAGAAACTGCTATACACACATGCAGACATATAATCTGAATTCCTCTATAGAGACCACTGAATGGGTCCAAACAGGACTCCGGCAAATAATAAAGTTTTAGATCAGTTTTTAGTCTACACAGAAATACATTATCTATCTTAATGTTGGATAGTTCTCTTCATTCCTCTTTAAAATGTGACAAATTGCTTCTGAAGCTGAAGTTTTGTCACTGTTAACTAGAAATGTAATCTAAGTGAACCTCTCAGCTTTAATTGTCAAGATCTTAGAGGTCAAATAATTTGCTCAGACCTCAGTGACTAGGGTCATTTGATACACTCTGGGGCTTATAAGTGTATGTGTATTTAGTTTGGCAGATGTGGCACAGGATCTATAGGAAATTTGATGGAGGGGCAGCTATGAGGTAAGCAAGACATCTTTGGGCAGCTTAGAGACCCTCATGGAGACAGTGGAATCAAGATCCTGACATTTACAGACCTATGTGATGTGGACCTTTACCTAAATGTGATTGCTGATTTAAGTTCACCATATATTTCTGCATTATTCTGGCACTGGGTAAAACTGTCAGCTTAGCAAACTAAGTTGACTGACTTTTGAGTTGTAGGGAATCTCTAGGGCCTTTGTCAAACATGTAGCAGCCTGGACATCATTATGCTCTAATGCTGTGAGCAACTTTCCTACTTCTCAGAAAACAGGGTCTTTGAAAATGATGCTTTATTGGTCGTTAAATGCTGGTGGAAGTGCCAATAAAACCATTAAAGCCATTAAAGCATTTATTGGATGCATTTAATGTGTATCACCTACATTTTAATACTGATACCACAAGGAAAAGATTTGGACATTTGACCTCTTTTTTTTCTTTCCTTTTTTCCTTTAAAAAACCCTGAACAGCAACAACAACAAAGCTTGGCTCCCATTTCAATTTTTAGATATCTCAAATTGGATTGTAAGGAGGAACAGAGAAATAGAAATTGGTGTGCACTTCCTGGGCCTGCTACAGCCAGCTTTTTTTTGCAGTCATGCAGTATGCATATGTGACATGCAAGAACAAGACGACTGGAAGGCATGTTTATGAGTATATTTGTGCATGTTTGCTTTGAATTGTAATGCACAATGAAAGAGTTCCTGCATTGCTTTATGTGCGGAGAAAATGTTGAGCTGAGTATTGCACTGGTCCTGCTGTTTCAGGAATAAAATCTGAATGATTTTCACAGCCTCTGCATGAAATCCATGCTCACAGGTCCTCACAATTACCAATGTACCTCACTTTGTTCTTTTTAAACTCTCCCTTCTCTCTTTTGAACACCTTCTTACTTCACATCCTAATTTTTTAATGGTGAAAAAGAGGAAATATAAGTATACAGCCACAGTAGCAGAACCAGAAATTATTATCAAGTTAAATAAGAAAAAAAGGGTTTTTCACTGTTTTGGTACATGTGTGATATTCTCACATGCAGAGAAAAGCAAGAATAGGTAACATATCAGAGACTATTTAATTTGGAAAGTTTTTTGTTAGTTTTCAAGTAGGTTATACCTCATGTGACTTGTGGAATTACTTTCCATGTTTCTTTTTCATCCTAGGTAAGAGCAAAGATTTCAACACTATAAAGCATATATGCTACAGAAAGGAGGTTAGAGGAATTCTCTGATTATAGAAGTTCACCCAACTTTTTCACCAATTAATTTTCAAAGCTTTTCAACAACCATTGCTGGCTTGTAAATTCTTGTTCTCTCATTATTTACTCTGCCCTGTGTGCAGAACCTGCAGTATATGTAAACACTCTGACATAATAGGCTTATTTCTTATCTCAGCTGAATGAGTGCCATGCCAGTGATTTTGGTGGAGTCATCCTTGTTCCAGGCCAGTCATGAATAGGAATCAAGTCTTTCAATAAAGAATGTTTGAACAAAAAATGCATAATTGAGAAAAGAGGGAATGTTTTAACAGCTGATTGCTTTCTAATACTTTTGCCTTCCCACTGATTGCAGTACGAGTGAAGATGATGAAAATCTTGTTCAGTTATACTTGTTACTGAGTTGGAAAGCTCTGAGGTGGGTAGAAGTGGAGCTCTGTTTAAGACCCAGCCCAGCTATCTCCTCCTGCAAACCTGCATCAGAGTCTTCAAGAACAGAGATTAAATACAAATGCTTTTGGTGCTTTTTCATAGTCACCAAGGTTTGAAAACATTAGCCTAATTTTCTCACCTATATTGTAAGGGATTTTCCTAGATCTTTTTCTAATTACAAATCCATTTTCTTTTACCCTCTATATCCCTACCCCAGGTTGGGTTTTACTTCTTTTTTTTTAATATAAATTAACATTTAAACATTCCCATTGTGGAAAAGCAACTCTAGGATGTAGGTATGCTACTTCTCTTTTTATAGCCATGTTTCTTTAGAAGCACAAAAATCTATTAAAAATAATATAAATAATCATCTTTGTGCCATCTTTACACACAAAGCCCTTTAGAGAGGCAAGAACCTCAATTTTCAAACAAAATACATTTTTTTCAGAATGCCATTGATCTGCATTTCTGCATAGTGGCCTCTTAGAGGAAGCCTCTGTTTAACTTCAAGCTATCAAACACACATGCTTGCAAATTGCTTTGGAAAATCATAGTCCCTTCAGTAAAATTTTATCTGTATACAGCACCTGAAATAGGACAATTGAATGACTTTCTGAAGACCCATTTCCAAAGAACATGCTTTTTGTACCAATATCTAAAAAAAAATCTATTTCTAACACCAAATCACTAAGTGTTTTTTTAATATATTACTCATGAAAGTCCAGCTTCCATGTGAATTCACAATCTTCATATGGTTTCCTTCACATCACACCTGAAAAAGTGCAAGAAATTCTTTCATTTGCTAAGCGATGTTGGTGGTGTCTGCACTTTGAAAACACATGGAAATGTGATTATTGTCTTAAGGCTCAGTCAACCACAGAAAATGGTTCAGACATGTCTGAATTTATGAAGGTAAGAACATATTTGTTTATATGTTTAATAAAATGAGTGTGCTTGAAAGAATGGTTTGCTTGTAAGTTGGGAGCAATTCCCTGCAGGTAGAAGATGTTCCCACTTCTCTAAGAAAAGGTGGAAAAAGTTACCGCTACAAAGCTGAAGTCCCTGAAGCTCTTCAAAAAAAACCAAAAAACAAAACACACCAAACAAAACAAAACAAAACCAGAAATGTTTCCAATAAACAGGTTTAGGAAGCCAAAGTTGGTGAAGGACAGGTTTTTTCCCACCAGGGCAGTTTCTCAACCCAGTCAAACTCTAATCTGGGCAGTAGCAGTTTTCCCTGAAATCACTCACCAAGCTGAGCAGTGAGCCAGCAGGCTAATTTAATTCAATTTTGGTGTATACCCATGAGAGAATTTAATAGTTCTTCCAGTACAGAAAGAGAAATACCACCAGCAGTTGCAGGGAGCCAAAGACTATCTGGCTTTTGGAGTATCAGGGAGAAGTTAAATAGGCTGGGAGACGGCTGCAGAAAGAAGGCTCGGTAGCTTGGATATTGGGATGAAAGTCTCAGAGCTGGCATGAGAAACAGTATGTTTCTGGTAAAGGGACTTATAATAGCCATGAAAGAGCCTTGTGGGTGGCCCGTTAAAAAGGGGGGTTACAGCTGTGTCTGAAGGAGGCTGGCAGAAGAGGGTTCTTGGATGTTGAGTTTGCCAGCCTGAGTATGCTTGTAGCAAGGCAATGACCTGCAGGGAGCTGGCTTTCTGCACCCAGCAGGTGTTGAGCTGTCTTTAGGGCTGAATGAAGTGTGGCAATTTTACATTGGTTGGTAACCATTTGTATACATAGAATACGAGAAGAATATTCCTCAGAAACAAAGGTTGAAGAAGGGTACCTTCATTTCAATAGGATCAAATGAACACAGCATTCCTGAGAAAGGCTTATTGAAACACATCTGCAATCCTCTTCGTACTGAGGTTGCACATCCTCCTTAGACTAACTTTTCTAATTCTTTACTCACCTTAACATTATAGAGAAATTCCAAATTAAAAAATAAATAAATTAAAAAGTAGCATGTTAAGCTATTTTCTCGTTGCCCTACCCTCTGTGGACTTGGAATACAAAAGAGAATTATTCCTCTAACAAAAAGAAGACAAAAAATAAAGAACTGTTACTGAATTGAAAGACTTTTGGTATCTTTCCTCTCTTGTTTACTTTGTTTATATGTATGTTAAATATAACCGTATCTTCCAATCTTTTTTATGGGTTCTATCCTATGAAGAGCTTTTCTTGCCATCTTTCTCTTGATTTTCTTTGGCTGTATCTTTCTTAAAATAGGATGGCTTAGTTTGATGTAGTACTCTAGCTAAGCCCTTACCAATGCCAGAGACAGCAGGACAGCAAACTTGCAGGCAACACAAAATGGCACATGCCTTTTTATAAGAGCATGACATACATAGTGAATTCTGAGTTAGTCTGTGAAGATTTCTAAGTTTTAGGTCCTTTCTGTGTTACTGCTGCCAATCACTTATGGCTGTCTTCTGTATTAAATCCCCAAATGCAATATACTGAATTTTACCTTTATTGAAATTCACCTTTTTTAAATCAAATGGTTTTTCAGACTATCAATCAAGATCATCTTCAGTGACCCTTGCCTGCCATCTTCACTGACATATTAAAGAAAGTAAGTTCTTTCCTCAAAACTATTAGAATATACTAAAGAATATTAAGCACAGGACAGAGACCTACAGAGCATAGCATAATAAGTAATGACTGACAAATAGCTCTGCACCAGATGTGTGCTTTTATCTGTAAGCCTGCCCAAACTATCATCTATACAAGACTTTCTTGACAGGGTGACATGTGTAAAGATTTCAGAGGCCAAAAGTCAAGATATACCCTCCTGCTGCCTCTCTCACTGTATATGACATGTTTTTCTCTGAAAAAGAAAGGAATTAGAGTGAATATGTTTAACTCTTCTTAATTATCTTTTTTTCTTGTTAGGTGGTTTTATTTTTGATACTTCGCAAGCTGCTTTCAATAACTTGCTTTTGATTCTTCCTGGCCATCAAAATGTTTTACTTTTATAATTCCATTCCAGTCATTTCAAAATTAGAAAAATCCTTGCTATCAGGTTCCCTTGGCTTCCATGATCTCTTTAAGAAAATTGCTGCAGGGTTGGGGGTTGCTGTAATGCGCTCCATCAAGACCTCCCAAATTTGAGAATATCTAAAATATGAAAATGTTTTTGAGCCTTGGTTCTTACTTCTGGTTTTCATTCTTCTTATTTTAAACATATAGAAAAACAAATTTTTCATGATACTTGAAATAAAAAGGACTTTGAATTTTTCAGCCTCTTTTCATCTGTTACTTTCTCCCCCTTCCCTGGTGAGTACTGGGCTTGTTCTTATCTTTTCCTTTTATTTGATTCTAAAGTACAATTAGAAGGTTTTCTTCTTGTCTATATTCTCTTGTTAGTCACCTAAACTGAAGCATTTGATTGCATGCTTTCAATCAGTTGATTTTTTAATAATAATTTTAACAGTAATAATTAGCTGAACTATCTCAGCCTCCTGGCTCAATTACATCATTACAGCTTGTTCTACTTTAATCCTTCCCCAGAGTCTTTCAAGACAGGCTTCTGGTTTCTTGGAAGCCATCACATTAAACATATTAATTTTTGATATATTACACTGCAACATACGTTTTGTTTACTATTAAGTCTATTGCTCAGTCTATATTCACACTTCTATGAAGGGTGTCTGAGGGACAGAGGATTTGTGTGACATAAGAAGGTGGTCTCATAAATTATGGTGATTAATAGTCATAAAATCATAAACATACTAAAAATGTAGATGACAAAATGTGTACTGCTTTGCAACTCACTCCTTAAATGGAAAGAGAACTCCAGCTATGCTGAATATCTCTCAGCACACATTGGAGAATTACTTTCTCTGTAAGCTAAAGTAACTTCCTGCACAGTGAACCAGTTCTCTTTCTCTTCTGTTGAGATTCCCATTCCCATGAGGAAGGAGAGCTGAGTGTCTTTTGTATTTTACTGTGCCCTATGCTGAACAGAAAGCCTAAGGTCTTGCCTAGCATAAAGGAACTGAAATAAGTAGACAGTGCATGCAATGGTGGCTTCTGGGAATAGTTTCAGGACTTTGTATTTCCTACTTATTTTGTGCTTTTTTGTCAAAGGGTAAACATTTCAAGTGAAATTATTCAGAAGGGATTTAGGAGGTGTTTTCTTTAAGTTCTGCTGAATACAAATGTGTGAAGAGAAAGAAAAATCAAGCATTCTGCTTTGGTTTTGTGTTTTTGTTCACTGGTTACACTGAGATCTTTGAGGAGGAGGATTGTATAGATGTGTGGGGTAATCCATTTCCCCCTCTTCCTGAGTAGGGTTCTCATAGGAAGCCTCTCCAAACCACTACTTGAAGAGGGCTATCTTAAGCTTACTAAAGGAGAGAAAACAAAAATCCTGGCAAATGAAGACCCATGATAAAATCTGAATTAACTCTACACCAAGGCCACTATGATAGCCACATTTCTTCAGCAAATAGAGGGCACTGAGCATTTTCCAGGAGATGGTATTATGGAATGTGATGGCATATTTTAGCATTGCAAACCCAGAATGAGGCCTCAGAATGTACAGTGAATTTGCCTTCCTGAAAAAATATCTTCTTTACATGTAGGTAAAGGGATGTAGCTCCTTAAAGTGTAAGGCTTAATATTTAAGTAGGAGCCATGTGCTTCTGGGTTATCACACTTGGAATATATGCATACACTGAAGTGCTTGTAAGTTATACAAAACCAGCATCAGTAATTGCTAGAACCACAACATGCCCAAGCACATATAGTCTGCATGAAGCCAGAAAAAGCTGTTTGACCCTGTACAGTGAAGCCTCCCCCTAGGGCTGCTGGAAATGCCATCTTCCAGACTAGTGCTTCATGCAGTACATGGGAGCAGATGGCCCACCAACACCCCGGGATAAGACTGACTGTGAATCAGGGCCTTGACTATGCCTCAAAATTTGTAATAGATGTGTTTTGAAATTTGTGAGGATGCTGATATGGGAGGTGACTGAGAGGGGAGCAGTTGTTTCTTGACATCTCAGAAAGGAGAAAAAATTACACAGTATTGTGTTCTCTAGTGATACTGAGGACTTAAGGCTTGGTTATGCTAAGTAACCTGCTGAACCTGTGTGCCTTGGTTAGGTTGAATAAAACCAAATGGTCTCAATAGGGTCACTGTCTTTCTTCTGTGTGCCCACAGTGTAATTTGGTAGTGGAAGAAATAATAACCCCGAGAAAGCTATGTTCCCCATGACAACCCGTCCCTAGGAGAACAGTGCTCTGCCTCCTTTTACAATTGGGCCTTTTGGTACTCCAGCATTCACCCATTCTAAACATTATTCTTCTTATCTGCTATTAGAGATTTGACCTAATTTCATGTGATACAGAAGCATGTGTTTACTTTTAAACATGTGAACCACTATGCTGACTGCAGGACAATTACTTTTTAGCAACTGACCCCAGGACAACAATTCTGTTCCAAAGCAACACACTGTTCCAGGTATTTTTGTAATGATATTCTCTCATAGTTCACAAAGTCGTAGGTGGTAAGTTGCAGGCACACACAAGAAGTTGTGTACATATTGCCCTTTCAGAAAGGAGGTCCAGGTTTACATCCCTGTCCTCTGTCTCAGCATGATCTGTGATTGTTGAAGGCAGAGTTTTCAAGCTGGGACAGCTATTTCTGGGTAGGTTTCCAGTATGTAACTGTGTGACTTGCTTGCTTGAAACTTTCTTGACATTAACTCTATTAAAATAAATTTTGGAACTGCAAGGGAATACTGCTCTTCCTGTGCTTAAAATTAAATACATGCTTAAGAACTTCTCTTGTCTGATCTTGTGAATAAGAGTTCTCCAAACTAATCAGAAATGGGAGTGAGTTACTTGTGACAGAGTCCCAAGGATGAGCTTGGTGGACAAAAATATAAATACAATCAATTCTCCTTATGACATACCCTTTGTAGAGTTCTATCATAGGCTTGAAATGTTGCAACAACATTTGAAGAATTTTAGGGATGTCCCTAAGAAAGAAATTAATTCCTAATTTGCATAGAAAGGGAAATGGGTAAGGAGAGAGGAAGACCCTGCTGCTATATATCGCTTTTGATTCTTACAATTCCTGGCCAGAAGTCAAGGTGTAATGTGAGACACGCAAGCTTTGTTGGAAGAAAATTAGGATTACATTTTGCTGTTTTGTTTTTCCCCTTGCCACTTTGTTTCCAAACCTGATATTATGAATTTAAGATTTGCCTTTGCTTGAATAAGATTACATTGACTTTTCCCATCATCTTTCCCAGTACCAGAGTCGAGGCCAAGAGAAGCTGACAAATTCAGCTCATGTTCTGTATGCTGGAGGTAAAGTATGCAAGTGCCAGCCCAACACTCCCCTCATGAGTTGCACCCTGACATGGGGCTGAATGCTCTCAGCAAGGCTGGGAGGCTCAGCCAGAGCCTGGGAGTGCCAAGTGCTGTATTGAGAAAGTTGTTCCTGGCAGTCACAGAGAACACCCCTTCTTCCAGGAACAGGTAACAAAGAGAGACCCCTCACAGCAGACCCCCGGGGAACCTTTCAAACCAGTCCATGGTTCCAAGGGAAAATGCAGCAGCTTTCAACACAGGAGAGAAAGTTGAAGCTAAACTAACTAACAGAAAATGTTGCATCATACTGATCCGTGAGACTGTGTTTGGAAAAAAATCTACAACCCCTTCATGCAAAGTTGCTACTACTGTAAAATATTCAGTAGAAGGTGTTTCCAGCAGAATTCAGAGGCAGCTCCCTTAGTGTAATTTTCAGGGAATTTAGTTCCCTTGACAACCCTTTGACCTGAGATCCCTGCTGTAAAATGCTAGTCTATTCTACCTGTTCTGAAAGGTATCTAGTAGTTTGCTCACTCAGGTGAGCATTGTGACCATGATGGTTTTTTTATCACTTCAATCCTTAAGGCTTCTCTCTGCACTGTCAGACTCAGGAAAGTCACCAGGGAAATTATTTGAGAGACTGCATATAACCAAAATGCAGGTTTTGTAGTAGGTAGTTAAACGCTAAGAAGCAGGCCACCAGGGTATAATCTTTTCATGGAGGTTCTCGATAAAATAACAGAATCCAGATCTTAAAAATATGTCTTACAAATGCTAAAGTGTATGTTACCTGATACTTGTGCCAGGTCTCAGCTTACTTTCTCCAGTCACGTCCAAGCTAGATGATAGACTCACAGATACTCAAATCATAGTTCATTAAACTATGATTGAATCTGTCATTTGACTGTTATATTTCTTACCCCTTCCCTGAATAATCCTGTCCCATTTATGAACCATTCAGCTGGGGGGGGAGGAGCGGGGAAGGTTTTTCTCTAAGGTACAAAATGCCCTAAATAAGTCTTTCATCTAACGGCCATAGGACAGCGTGTTTGTGAAATGCCATGTCTTCTCCACATGGGAAAAATAAAAAGCTCAACAAAGCTGTTTGTCTAATGAGAGCAGTAGGTAAGAAATAAAAGCAAAACAAAAAAAAAGTGATGTTAAATGTAGAGAGCCATTTGCCTGAAACCTGTAGAATAACCAATCAGTATGAAGTGCAAGCAGCTCTTGGAGTAAATTATGAACATGAAAGCCTGTGAAAAAGTATTTACTGCAACATCAACCCTGATATTCTTCTCACATTTCAAAGATAAACAAGATGTGGAGAGAGTTGCTATTTTTTTCTGCAGAATAGGTGGCAATGGCACTGACATTGTTTTATAGCTACTGTTGTTTTATTAGCTATTGTTGGATTCTTTTTTAGGTTGATACCAAAACAACAGATGCAAAAGACAAGATCATATTGGAAGAGACTTATGCAGGAGTGCATAGCATCTCATATTACCAGGTCCTTTAAAAAGATTATACTCCACTCTAATGGGAAACAAAATGTGCAGAAGGAGAGTGCATTTCATTACAAGAGAACTGTCTGGGTATTCAGCCCCATATTAAGGCAGTATTAAGATAGAAACATGAACATTACATTTTCTAAAGACAGTGGTGTGAAATGTTTTCCCTTGAGATGCTTTCAGACCAGATATCACCAATACTACCAAAAAGAGAGTGTACTAAAGAATTTATTTGATATTTTGTGTTTGTACTCATATACTTATTCTCTTTTCAATCCTTTTACCCAATCTAGGCAAAGCATTTAAAATAGAAAATGGCATATGAAAAAGTGCACATTGTGCAATAGCTTGAACAATATCACCATTCCAAATCACAGGGATAAAGGTGGAAACCAGGATGCTCAGGGTGTATTGAAAGTAGTTATAAGAAACCTTTCAGAGATATTTATTGCTTTATTTGGAAGAAATGAAAAACAACTGTGTGGAAAGAACCCTATGCTCTTTGGCAGAAGAAATTCAAGTGCAAAACACAGGACTGAAGTGATAGTAATTGCAGCTTGAAATGGGAAGTATAACAAATGAAAAGGCTTAGCTTAAAATAATAGTGCCCAAGGTCTTTGTAAAGGTCCTAATTAAGCAAAAAGGAATATTAGCCTCAGGAAACAGCTTCAGTAACCCGAATACCATGACAGTGTAATTGATAAAATATTAAAGTGGTGGTTTTATTCCCACAGCAGTTCAGGTTAAGTCATGAACTTGTGAGGTAAGTGTGTGTTACTGAAACATCAGAACCTAAATTTACTCATAAAATATACACTCTCAGAGAAGTGATCATACACAGAGCAAGCACACACCTACTGAAAGTAGGCAGCCATGCATGCAGAATCACCTCCTGTCTGTGTGGTGCAAAGGTGCTACTTATATCTCTTCTGTGTTTATCAATATGGCTCAAAGAAGAGACAGCTTGGATACTGTGTATTGCTAATAATTGAAAAAGGTGTACTGGAGCCTGCATAACTAACTGTAAGAGAATGGATTATAGTAATGCCTGTGAGCAACTACAGAAAAAAATAGAGAACACTGGGCTGTAAACCATAGTTCATACTCCTCTTCTGTAAGGCTTTTTCTTGCAACCCTAATTAGACATGTGCAAATAATTGATTTTCCAGTTTGGTGGCTGAACCTAAAAAATACTTCCTAATTTGTTGTAGGTCAAGCCTGAACTGATTTCCTTTTTTTTTTAAACCAACAGCAACATGTGTGTTTCAAGCACTTTTTGAGTTTATGAAAATGACTTTGTAACTACTATAAATAGGATTTGATTTCTGCAAGGAATAATCATTAAAACTTTTATTTCATTAAAACTTTTATTTAAAAAGAAAAATAAAAATTGGAATTTGATCCCATGTCCACAGATTATTTTGGTAGTCCTAAAACCTCTTCCCATGTAAATTTTTTCCCCATTCCAATGTGAATAAAGACACAATCTCCATTTTGAAAAGCCTTTACAGGTTTTTCTTCTAATTTCATATTATTACACTTAATTCTGCCTTCATGTAAATGGAGCAATGTAGCTTTCACAGCCACAGGGTCTTGAATCAGCAAAGGACTTGTGTATGCCTTTAATGATAAGGAACCTGAGAAGTCATCTGTAGTCTTTCTTAAAAACTGGGTCAATTAAAAAAAAATAATTAGGTGAACATCATTTCAGCAGTTTACTTCTGCATTTGTGTCCCCCCTACTCCCACATTGGTGTCTGCAATAAATATAGAAACTCTTCTGTGCCAAAAATCTTGTCTGTCCTGTCAGGGGTCCCCACAACACACACTGAGGGAGAGGTGATGGAAGGCAGTCTATAGGCTCCCATTCCACACCACTAATTCCTGAACTGTGGAGACCTCACGTTACTTCTGGTCTCCAAGGTCTAGATCCACATTTTTGCCACAAGCTGATTTTATCTTGGGGTGATCCCTGGCTGTGTACAGCTCTCGCTACACTGATTATTGTGTGGAGGAGATCCAGGCATATGGGCTAGATGAGACAAAAGGAAGACTTAAGTCAAACTGTCAGCTGGGTGAACCAGTATCCCTGAGTTTTCCCACAGTGGGAACCTTCTGTAGTTGAGGAGCTGTGGATCAAACCCATCCTACCATTGCCCCAGCAGTTACAAAAAAACATCCAGGAGGTGCACAATAAGGCAGGAATTGACTGCACTGGCAAATGGGGGAAATTGACTTTGTCACTTGAGCAAAACCAATAAAATGAAGAACAGGAAAAAAAAAACAAACCACTTCCTTACCAATAATGGCTGCCACTTGTTATCAGCAGTTCCCAGGACATTTAAAGAGGGATGGTGAGTGCTATACTGCTTCAACAAGTTGTCCAAACAACTTTATATTCTTTCAGGCTTTTCATTCTTTTCCTTATTTCAGTTACACATGAATTGTAGCTAAGACAAAAGTAAAAACATTTCCTCCTATTTAGGGTGTGCTAGAGGAAGCTCAATTCAGGACATTAAAATCTCAGCCAGATCCAGAGCCCTTTGATAAAACCTGCTTTTGTAGAATCCAGACCCCTGCTGCTGCCTCTTTTCTGAAAGCTGTGCCACTGCTCTTGGCAAACTGGGCCTCCTTTCCTGTTCAGAGGATCCTCATTGGATTCAGACTAGGAAATCCTGTTTCTGAGTGGGGAATGAGGCAGTCCTTGCCATCTGCGCTGCCAGCTCTGTGGGTAGCCCTTATTTCTCCTTTCTGTCTGTTCAGGCTCAGGCCCAGAACTCCCTGCTCCAGAGAGGGCCCACGCAGCTGTCCTGTGGTTCATGGTCCGAGATCCAGTTGCTATTCAAACAACAATATGTGCCTTCCTACTCTCAGTCCCAGCTGAAGTACAGATTTTGCCCCTTCCTTCCTTCCTTCCTTCCTTCCTTCCTTCCTTCCTTCCTTCCTTCCTTCCTTCCTTC
>NDXB01014298.1:0-15026 GCA_002631895.1 Agapornis roseicollis
GGGAGGGACTCTTCCTTAGGGACTGTAGTGACAGGACAAGGGGTAACGGGTTCAAACTTAAACGGGGGGGTTTAGATTTGATATAAGGAAGAAATTTTTTGCTGTATGGGTGGTGAGGCACTGGAATGGGTTGCCCAAGGAAGTTTTGAGTGCTCCATCCCTGGCAGTGCTTAAGGCCAGGCTGGACTAAGCTTTGGGTGGCATGGTTTAGTGTAAGGTGTCCCTGCTTATGGCAGGGGGATTGGAACTAGATGATCTTAAGGTCCTTTCCAACCCTAACCATTCTATGATTCTATGATCAGTGAAGATCTCATATCTGTGGATATTTGCTATTGCTCCAGTTGGACCCTCTTCCTCACTTCAGCTGCCTGGGGCAAGAGGATTCTGGGAGCCTTGCAATGCTGTGGGAGCTCCTCAAGCAGTGGAGCATCCCCTCCTTTCCCTGCATCCCAGCCGCACCGAGTGATGCTACTGTGACAGCACTAATTCCTGATTAGTCCCTGGGGAACTTAATGAGAGACATATTTAGATAAGAAAATTAATAGTATGGCAAACTCCACAGCGGAACTCAGAAGTAGACCAGAGTAAACACCCTGTTATGTGCATACCATTTCTGACATTGTGCCTTCAGCATCCATTCTGTCACTCTGAAGGTCTGCTCCTTATTTCCCTCAGCAGCAATGGAAATGTATTTTAAACATACCATTTCAAAATCCAGGGGGGCAAAATTTGGGGCCCCAATTTGATTTAGTGTATCTAAAATAATTGTCTAGGAGAAAGAATTCACAAAGCTTACATATGGACCAGTAATTTTTAATAGCTCTTCAGATTTCAGAGGTATTTATGACACTCAGACACTGTTACGCAAGCACATAAGCAGAATGAATTATTCATGGTCTAACAACTAATTAAGTGACTGCCATGCAAGTCTCTGAGCAGTTTTCATACAGTCCTATAGCTAACAGGTTCAACTGTAAGTAAACTTCTACTGAAGCTGTGGAAAAAAGTCTGTAATGATAAATATTGTGAATAATGATTCAAGGAGTTGTAAGAAAGTCAGTCTGAAGGCTAAACTTCGATTAACAAGAGAAAGGAATACATGTAGGTCTGCTTTAGATCTTTTCCAGTTTTACACTTGATGTCAGCCACACATACAAAGAAACAAAAAAGTAGTAAAGACCTTCAGTATATTTTTGAAGGAGAAAAGTGCAAAAAGTAGGAGGGTTCAGATGGCAGTCGAATTGAAATCTTTGCTGTACTGCATGACTTTGCCTTAGACAGAAAGTAGATGATCTTTCAAGGTCCTTTCCAACCCTTAGGATTCTGTGATTCTGTGAACTGGACTGTTAGCACAGAGAATTAGCAAGGTGTTAGTTTTGTTCTAAAGAACAGCTGCCAAATGCACATTCTTCTACAGAAAAGATAAAATTTGAGCAGCATGTGAGTGCTTACATTAAAGGACAGCACACAAGTGCCACAAACTGGAAATAACATCATTCTGAGAAAGGAAAGGAGCTATGAAACATGAGACTTGTGTACAAAAGGCTCCAAAATACCCACATAGCCATGGTAAAGCCTTGCAAGAGGAAGGAGAATGCCTGGCAGCAGAAGGGTTCTTGGTATCATAGTTACCAACTGGACATGGTGGAAAAAGACAGTGATCCTCCCTATAAGCTACACAGGAAAGGAAATTTGTAGTAGAGATGGGAGAAGGGCTCAAGATGCTCAGATAAGCCACAAAAATCAAGATGAATGAGATACTGGAAGGGACCCAAAGGGACACTCCAGCAAATATATGAGGAACCAGGAAATTAATCCTTCAGTTTTTGGTTTACTCTTTTGTTTTTCTCTCTGCATCAACTAGTTCAACTGCTGAGAAAGAAAACTATGTTTGACTCTGGTGTGTTGATGCAAATACCTTACAAAATTGGTTGGCATCTTCATGGATAGGTCTATGTGAGAGCTTATTTTGCTCCTAGAAGCAACACTAGTGACTAATACTCATATTATAGACTTCTTTAAAGTTATATTAGCATACCCTGGTACATATTTTTGACAGTTAATTTGAACCTCTGAAACCCATAGGCAAACCCAGAGCAAACCTTCCAGAAGAAATCACATTATAATGACATTCAGAGAAAGAATCCCCCAGAAAAGTGACCAGCAATGTGAATTCTTAATCCCTGTGTTTCCAAGTAAAGGAGATCACACTGAGAAATTACTTACAACTATAATTCTACCAGTTTCACAGTTTCTTTAATTCTGCCATCAAGATTTGAGCATATAAAAATCTGCCCACATCTAGGTATCTTAAATAAAGTCCTCCCAGTCTGAGTGCACACTGAATTGTGATGGTTGCATTTGTGTTTTTCAAAAAACCTTGTGTAGGGTTTACATATAAATATCTGACATTCAATATGTGTTGCTTAAATCATAGAATCATAGACTGGTGTTCCACAGTGAATCACAGTGGTGTTCCACTGGGTTGGAAGGGACCTTAAAGCTTACCCAGTCCCAACCCCCTGCCACGTGCAGGGACACCTTCCACTAGACCAGGTTGCTTCAAGCCCTGTGCAACCTGGCCTTGAACACTGCCAGGGATGAGGCAGCTGCATCTTCTCCGGGCCACCTGCGCCAATGCCTCACCACCCTCACAAGGAAGAACTTCTGCCTAATGTCTGATTTAAATCTCCCCTCTTCCAGTTTAAAATCATTCCCCCATGTCCTGTCACTACTTGCTCTTCTCAAGAGTGCCTCCTCAGCTTGCTTGTAGGGCCCTACAAACCTTTCTGAAGACATTATTAGGAGTAGTTAGAATCCATGGGCAAACATGTTCTTGATACTGACTTTATGAGCAAATAAGTAATACTTTGGTAAAACTTTCTTTCATTATTGCTTACTTCACTGCAATGCAACATAACCCAAGGTCTCCAAGGTCATTGCTACAGGGGCAAGTTGTGCACCCCTGTCCCAACATGCTGGTGGGGGAAATTGTATTTGGCACAGCCAAAGGCAAAAAATGTTTCACTTGGTGTTAACTGGCAGTCCAGCATGGATGCTCAAGCTGTACATNACTGACTTTATGAACATATTTAGGCACAAGCTAGCAAATAAGTAATACTTTGGTAAAACTTTCTTTCATTATTGCTTACTTCACTGCAATGCAACATAACCCAAGGTCTCCAAGGTCATTGCTACAGGGGCAAGTTGTGCACCCCTGTCCCAACATGCTGGTGGGGGAAATTGTATTTGGCACAGCCAAAGGCAAAAAATGTTTCACTTGGTGTTAACTGGCAGTCCAGCGTGGATGCTCAAGCTGTACATAAGCCAAAGACAAACCACCTATTCAGCTGCCTGGTGAGTTAGCTCTAGCTTGCTAAGTGAAAATGCAGGTTTAAACATTGGAATATAGCACGATAATGTATAGGATTTCAAGAAGAGTTAATTTTTCCTGGCATTCACGTTTCTTCCATATGATCCCCCCGCCTTAGCAACTCTTTCAAATAGCCTTTGTTTGAGCTATGTGTCTATCAAAGCGTTACCAAGAAAACATCTTTGCAATAAATGTTACACCAGAATATTTAGAATCATCCCTTCAGCCTTTTCTTACATGATACTTAGTAACAACAGTTAGACCAACACTGTTGAATACATGTCCTGACAGAGCAGTGTCATCTGTGCTTCAATTGCTTCAATCCTTCTACTCCCCTTTTTGATAATCCTGCTACTTTACTTCTCTTTTTGATAAATTAGTGAACCTATTTTAACATGCCGAGTGGCTTGTACTATGAACAGATCTGTTGTTTGATGGGACACATCCCAAATCAATCTCTTCATAGAAAAATAAAAGTAAGCTCAGTCACTTTCCAGCCATCAAAATCCCTAAGACTGAGCCACATTCTGAAACCTGACTTCATATCTCACTGCACACATACAATATCTTATTTTCGTTGTCACACCAGACTGCTAAAGCGTTCTAATGAAAGATGAATTTTCCAGATTTCAAAACTCTGTGTGAACCCCTACAGAAACGCACACACATGGCAGCATCCCTATGGGACAGGTGATTAAACCGTCATACTGAAATGAATGCTATGCAAACTCAAGACAGCAGAGGGGTATAGTGTAACTTGAGGAGGTTCCCAAGTGCCCTGAATTCCACATATATCTCCTAATATCTCCTATTCCATATATATCTCCATATATCTCCTAATCCTGAAGAAAATACAATAAACTACTGTGTGGATATTAGAGATGGATTCCTCTTCAGGCAGCCCTTCCTTTAAGCATACATCTTTCCTTCATTTAAATACTCTTAACAGAACATGTCCTTAATGATTGCTTTATTAGATCCCTGTAATGGGAAAATTATTTCAGAAGCCTGGAGCTAGTATTATATAGCACTTACTTTATAAAAATAGTGTTCAACAATTAGAGGAAAAAAAGAGTAAAAGAGAAAAAACCAGGCCACCTCTGTTATTTAGTCTGCTTGAGCTGATCATAAATTGTTATTAAAGTAGCTTTATCAAGACACATGATTTAAGCCTATTTTACCTGGTTATGGGCAACAAGTTTTGTATAGCTGAAGTAATGTTTTATGCTTGGAGTACTCCCCCTGTATCTTCTGAACTCTTTTCCATACTACATTGAGTGATTTGCTCTGTAGGGAATACCTGTTTTCCTCCACTGAGTAGATCTAAATCAAAGGTCCTATTGCAGGTTTCATTTAATACAACTTTTTCATGGTGTTACCTTTACTCATGGACTCAAATAAAATGTTCTAATGTAGTTCATTCATATTTGTAGAGCAGAGTACAGGGCTGTACAGAAAAGAAGGCAATAGGAACCACAAACAGTGCAACAAAGGTGAGAGGCTCTCATGCCTGCTGTGCTTCAGGAAGCACTGTATTCCTACATGAAAGCACAAAACCAGAAGTTAGCATTTACAATATCTGACAGGCAGTTAAGCTCCCTGAATTTGGAAGATATTTTGCTTTGCACACAGCATAAGCGCATGCCATGGCACAAGGTTAAGAAATTAGGTTCTCCGCTTCTACCAGAAGTCTCCCTTTAACTGGTGCAGCTATTGCTTTGCTCACCTCTCACCTTTACTTCCTTAATGAGTATAAAACATGGAAGATACAGAAAGAATGATGTAGGTATGGGTAATATTTGTATAATTCAGTACAATCCATTTTATAGCAAACAAAACCTATTTCTAGGCTTCCTTTTCACATGGTAAGTCCTTCCCTGACTTATCCAGATATTGGTTACTTAGGGTGTAAATCAGTCCAAAGTCTGAAGCCATGTAAAATCTACCTTTCTTAGTTCCTGGTTCCCTGGAGATTTAAAACTCACATCTGATCTTAAAAGGGTTGTTACTGGACAGAAAAAAAAAGCCAAAACCTAAACATCAAGCCCAAACAAAACCCCAGCCTACTGAAGTCCTAAAGAATACATGCAGACTGTGTTAAAAGAGAACAGATGCATCCAACACGTAATACGTACATCCATATGGACACATGCACAAACATGCGTGGTCTCAGGATGGGAATAAAAGAGCCACTTGGAAGAGTCCTACTGTTGAATGATGTGAAAACATTATTGATCACCCATACGTACAAAAAGACTGTCATTGCATGTAACAATATTTTTCCAAGGCATCTTTCAAAAGATGACATTAAATTGCTACATGCTTTACCTCTTTACAGGAATGGAAAAGGAGCATAAATAAATGTTGCATTCCTCTGACTTCCTTTCAACCAGAATTATCAAACTCCAAGTGTTAGAGTGGGTAAGGTCTGAGCCTTAGGTCTGAGCACAGATGAGCTCTCTGGCTGCTTGGCTAACTGCTTCTATGAGCACAGGTCAAAGCTCTCTGGCCATCATTCAGGAGTGGTGGTCAGATTTAAATCTGATAAAATTGAATGAATATAATAATTTTCAATTGAAATAAAATGCTAGCAAATAGATTAACAGGGTCAAGTGCCAATAAGTAGATTTGTGTTGTTTGAAGAATATAACTACAGGTGTTTATGTTTAATGCTGCCTTTTTATGAAATCAGATGCCCAGACAAAGAGAAAATATTCCTGGAATATTTTCCTTTTTGTTTACACAGCAGGCAAAGTCTAAAGCATCCAAAAGGAAGGAAGAAAGAAAGAAAGAAAGGGAGGGAGGGAGGGAGGGAGGGAGGAAGGAAGGAAGGAAGGAGGAAAGGAAGAAAGGAGGAAAGGAGGAAAGGAGGAAAGGAGGAAAGGAGGAAAGGAAGAAAGGAAAGGAAGAAAGATTTACAGTTGTCAGTAATCCCCTACTGTGCTTATAACATCTTTGAAAAGCAGGACTTTATTATTGCTATTTCTCTTCAGTTTTCATTTCCCCTTTACCTGATTTTTGGGAATGTATATGCTAAAGCTGTCTATTGGAACCTTGGTCTATACAAACTAACTTTTTCTAAGTTCCCTTTCTCCTATTTGCAAGTAGCATGTACTCTTCCATAGGTGGGAAAGTCATGTTTTGATCAGTGTTGAAACCCTATTGTCAAAGTGTAAGATCTTTTTAAACAAGACACTAGCACAGAAGGAATATGCATTTATGAAACAAAACTGGATGCTGATTGCAAATCCAGGCTTCTTAAATATTCAAGAACATTTTATTATCTGTAGTATTTATATGTATCCACATTATCTGTATTATTTACAGATGTACAGTGAAATATATCCATATTATCTGTAGTATTTATATGTATCCACATATATGGTAGGTGTGCCAAAATAAAACCAAACCAGATATATATTATCAGAATCATAAGCTGTGTCTCACTAAACTACATCTATCTTCAGACATGTTTTCATATCACTTTTTCAACCAAATGTGGCTACTTCAAATTCAGAACATACCTTATCAGAAGTCGATTCTTTTATAAGCATTGTAACTGTATTCAAGCTAACAATTCTACCAAACACATAACTTCTTTTTAACTCATATTTTCACACTAACTTTGGTGGTTGTTCTTGGAGATGTGCATTTGCAAGTGTTGCGTACAAGCTGCATGCAATAATTTGGTGGTTTACATGAATTATGAAATTAGTAGGTATAAACACTCAATGCTGGTGTATGCAGCTAGGTGTAAATATGTTTTTGCATTTTACTTTTAAAATTTATTCCACAGTTATGATTGAGGTTAAAAACCTGAGCTTTCCACCCAAGTATTTTAAAAAGGGGAATTATGATGTCTTGAATTACTGCTAAGTTTAAAAGATGCTTTGAAAGTATTACGTATGTATAAAAAACTTATTCCAGGATTCCAGTTAGAAATACAGGCATATAAAATACAAGTCTGTATGAATTAATTTAAACATAGTTTTAACTTTGGAAATTTTGCTCAAGAAATAGGTTATTAAAAAAAGAGAATGCTAAAGGTGTTAAAATTAGAATATTAAAGATACAATACTGCTATTGTCTCAACCAAGAAGAGTACAAAGATGCTGACTATATTTAACCAACCCTTGTGCTATTTCCAAGCCCGGCCTATTACAAAACTGCACCAATAGAGAGTTAACCAGCACAAAGTTAGAGTCCAGGAAAATGTTTACCCTCTGTGTGGATGTAGATCTTCAATCCAAGAAATCCTTATCCTCCTGCTCCTACTGTTTCACAGGGAATATCCTGCCCACCACAGCCCCTAGCTGGAAAAACCAGCAGAGAACAGAAGATGGGACCATATGCAAGCTGCCATGTCCTTAACCAGCCAATTGCCTCACCAAACCTCTCTTCAACATCCGGCGGTGGGATGAGACTGCAAAGCATGGCCAGAGAAATTAGTCTCAATTTCTCCTAGCTGTGAGGTTTAGAGCACAGAAGTGCTGTTGCATAGAGAAACATTCACAGTTCCTCCACTGAAAAACTGAAACACTTAGAATTTATTGCAGGAAACAAAGCTTGAGTTAACATTCAGTAAGTGGAGAGAGACACAGGGAATTTGTTTGATCTTTGTGTTCTCCAGTGCGGATTTTCTAAGCTGTTGACAAATCCTGCTTTTGCTCATATAAGAATAAAATGAGAATTTCTTATATTTTCCTGTCCTGGGTTCAGCAGTTGCAGTCAGTTTTTCTTCTCTTTAGTAGCTGTGTTTTGACTTAGCCTGGGAACAAGGCTGATAAGGCCGATGTTTTTGGTTGTTGCTGAGCGATGTTTGCCCTGACCAAGGACTTTGTGAGCTTCATGCTCTGCCGGGGAGGAGGGGGGGCCGGGAGAAAGGAGGGACAGAACCCAAACTGACCAAAGAGGTATTCCATACCATAGCACGTCATGCCCAGGAGGTAACTGGGNGCCCAGGGGGTAACTGGGAGTGACCCGGAAGGAGGGGGAACTTCCCGGTCAGGCTCGTTTTCGGCGGGTGGTATCGTACCCTCTTCCCTTGTTCTCCTTATCGTTATTATTATTGGTGATAGCAATAGTGATTTGTGTTATACCTTAGTGACTGGATCGTTGTTATCTGAACCCATGGGAGTTGTATTCCTTCGGTTCTCCTCCCCCCACCCCTCTGGGAGCGGGAAGGAAAGAGGGGAGGGCAAGAAGGGGGGGGGTGTTGAGTGAGTGAACGAGCTGTCTGGCTGGGCTTAAACTATGACATTTCCTCATTTGTATTCTTACTAAGGTTATTATATTACAAAAGGTGAATTAGAGGAAAATAAAGTTTCCCTTGCCCAACTTAATAATCTATACACGAAACAGGACCATTTGGGGAATGCATCTGTTAACTTGCTGCAGGTAAATCTGACTTTTTGTAGGCATTCCCCAAAAGAATGTATTTGCAACAATCATTACTTATTGATTTTGTTCTGTCGTGCTTTTAATTTTCCTGTTCTTTAGTATTTAAACTAGTCAAAATTAATTCTTGGGCTACTCTGTCTTGCCTTTGATCATCATACTGCCTGAGGGATGGTTGAAAGAATTTACACAACTAAAATAGCCAGAATCACACACTTGGAATAGCTTCAAAGGAAGACATTTTCCAACATCCTCATTTTCTTCTCTGAGGACGCATTGTGATGCAATAAAGCAGTTACTTAACAGGAAGAAAAATGTTCAGTCATTGCATACAATACAGCTCTAAAAAGCAGGAAAGGGTGGGGAAAGTTTTCACTAGTGGTTTGTTCGCCTTTTTGTTTGTTTGTTTGTTTGGTTGGTTGGTTTGCAGGGGTCTTATTTTGTTTTTTCTTTGGGGTTTTTTTCTAACAAGGTCAGGAACGTCTTCTTTTAGGCCTGATCTAACTTCCTAAGGGAGAGTGCTGCTATAAATTCAAAAGGAATAAGCTGAAGTTATAAACTGAATCTATAAGGAGAAGAAGTAGCTGAAGATTTAAGAAAGGAAAGAAAATTTTGAATTCTTGTGACAACAGAGAGGTTTCCTGAGCATAACAATGTTCAGGGTAAGTGGATTGGCTCAATAAGCAAGTTTAACAGAAGAAACGTTGGGCAGCAGTGCACTAGTGTCACAGGAACTTCACTGAGAATATGAAGTTTAATTTTTAGTTTTTCTGTAGTGCGTTCATATAGAGTCTCTCTATTGATTTATATTCTATTTCCTCAGCACAGGTTTTAGGATAGTGCATAGAGCTACCAGAACTTTGTAATCTGTCCACTCTAAAGAAGAATTTGCTTGTAGAATATTTGGCACTGGAAAATGTGTCCCTGGATGAGAGACACCTACATATCCCACTCACATATTCCATTGAATTCAGGAAACTAAACTGAATTTACAGTGAAAGAGTACATTACATATTACTTGGCTAAACAAATTATAAACAAGAATAACCTAGAGGAGGAATAGACTCTGAATACTTAGGTGCACCATCTAACAAACCAGTTTATCACCTAGAGCTGAGGCCATATATTCCTTCCAATCTATTTAATTAATCACTTAAAATGATTATTAAAAATTAAATTTATTTGACAAATAAAATATCAATTCTTTTTTCAGTTGTATCAAAATCATCATAATAAAAGTATCTTCACTTTAGTACTTTCATCCTCATTCTGTAAGAGTACACTCTCCCTTAACCCTGCCCAAAGCTCACTAGTGATTACTCAAAGCAGGTACTGAACTAAACTTAATCCTAGTCATACTCAGGGAGTTTTCACTCTCTGGAAATGGATGCTGTTTTATGTCAGGCAGAATGGGCTTTTGCTTTTATCTTGTGACAACTAATGCAGAGAATAGCTAAGACTATTATGGGATTTCCAGATAAAAATCCACATACCAGTAACTGTAGGCACAACAACAAAATCTCTTATTTATTGAATTAAAAAATCCTACCTGTGAGTTTTAGCATATATCCTGCTATGTGTAGCGCCTTGGTAGCTGTGTTATTTATAGTCATCTGTACAGACAGCAGAGAGAAACAGTCATTTTCCTGTTTGTTTACTTGCTTTTACTCATACAAAAATTTTGCCAGGAATTTTCTTTTAATTTTCAGGAGAATATGTTCTTCCTGAAGTAAATATTTCCTATAGGTTTTGTCTCTGACAAGATCAATGACAAATGCACTTTGCTCAGGAAGTCTCAAACATCAGTATAGAGGTGGCCATCAAAAGCACAGCTAAATTACAACTCTGAGAAAACACTATGAAGCTCAATCAGACTTCTGGAAACCCAAGATTTTCAGCTTTCTGTTTACAAAAAACCATGGTGGTTCATCTTTCCTCTCTGACCAGGGATAACACCATGTCTCAGGAAAGAGAAATTCTGAATTGTGATCATCTGTGATCACGAGAATAGAAAGTTAAGGGATACTGAGCATTGAATCCGACCTAATGAATCTCCTTGGGAGCTGCAGCACAACAGCAAGTATCAAGTAGATATGCTTTTCAAAATATTTATCTGAGTATTTAATCTGGGATGATGGCCATTTATTTTAGCTTATTTATTAGTTCATGTGGAGCAATTTAGCCTCAATTTATTTCTTTTTAGTTAATTAGTGCTTGAGTGGTTTCTGATACCATGTGAAGAAGGCTGAGACTAAATTCCAGTTTCCTTGCAGTTATAAAACTATGTTTTTCCTGTCCTTACAGAAAGATGGAGACCAAATCACATCATACTCTCAAAAAAGACATTGTGCATCTGATGACTTTCCAAAAATAAAATGGAAATTTCTTAATACAATTTTTTTTTACATTTAGAACAACACAAGACTCCTATAAATAAAGAGATTTGGAGTGGGTTTTGGGGGAATTTTGGAGAATATTTTTGGAAAAGCAATCTTAGAAAAAAAAAAGGATCACAAGTAAACCAGAAGCAAGCTGAAGTTTTGGGGTTTTCTTTTGTGGGTTTTTTTTGTTTCTTTTTTGTTTGTCTTGGTTTTGGGTTGGTTTTTTTTCAGCTGAAGTGTATTAGTTATTTCCATCTCTGCTTCTGCTAAGAAACCTCCTGTATCTTCTTTCTAGCTTTTTAGGCTCCTTCACATATAATAGTTCTGCTGACTTTTCTGTAACACATCCCTGTTGACTGTTGGAAACAATCTGGGAACAGCAGGAACATCTGCAAACTGAGGAAAAAGTCTCAATTACAGGACATATTTTGGCAAGTGTCAATGCAATGAACTTCTGGTAAACACTGACTTAGCCAACTTAACTACTGATGTTGTGTTCAGACAGTCTTATGGGTAGAAATCACTTGTTTTCGGGTGGCCTTTCAAGACTCAGTAATTTGAAGGTTATCTGAGGCTGAATATGTGAAAAATAAAGGGTTATGCATGTTGGAAGAGTTTTTAACAGGAAACTGTAATTTTTTCAAGATAGAAAACTCTGGCAAGTTTATATTTCCATTTTCAGTGGACATTACATCTTTCTGAAGGAAGAAAGATTGATGATTTCCATTTAGGTTTCAAATGTGTTTTTAAAAGTGTAATTCCATGTGCCAAATGTTCATATTTGTCCCACAGTGTTAATATAAACTCACAGCAGGAATTAATGGGACAATCATTTGGGTTTTGAGCAATTACCAGAGACAGACTTGAATATCAGAAACAGCACAGTGTCTGGGATGGGTTATCCCTCTAGAAGGGTTCAAAAGTTGTACACTCAATGGGTTGGGGTGTATAAAATCTGTAGATTCTGCTTGAAAATCTTGATAGGGATCTTGCAGTTCCTTTGATGAAGAGATCCTTCATTAGCTTTGCACAAGCCAATAAGAAAATTACTGAGTTCATAGAACTGACTTGGTTGGAAAAGACTTTTAAGACCTTTAAAAGATCTGCAGTATAACTGGCAGCTTTCGGGCTGCTAAATTTGACCCCTGTACCAGAAAGAGAATTTATGTCTCCAGAAGGATCCCTCCACTGCCCCTTTCCAGGTGCACCTGCATTGGTCCAGCAACTAGAGTCCAATTGGAGTCCAACTGGAATCCAACCATTACCCCAACACTGCTAAGTTCACCACTAAACCATGTCCATAAGTGGCACATCTACACATCTTTTAAATAACCCCAGGGGTGCTAAATGCAGCATCATGGATTTCTGCCTGTTTTAAAGGAATCAGCCTAACAGAAACCTTCACCTGAATATGAAAAATGCATGGAGTTTCCTCATGTTGTCTCCTACAGCTAGCAAAGTAACAATCCAGAATTTTATGGTATATTGAACTCATTAAGGATTATCCTTAAGTGAATCCTGATTCATGTTTTATAATATTTAGTACTATAGGCTGAGCAACCAGTTTATTTTTGGTTCCTAAAAGTGGAAAGAAAAGAACTGAAATCTTCCTGCTACAATAAAACCCCAGTGTACTGAAGGTAACTTGGGAGATAACAGAAAGCTTTGGGTTTTTATCAAGCTTCTTGTACTATGGTTTTACTTATTGTTGCATTTGTAATTTAATTTCAGCATAGTATTCCAATAGCATTCCATACTATAATTTATCTTGTCTTGAAGAGGTTTTATGGTAGCACTCTGGTATCTTATCTCTGGTCAGAGCAGAAGACATCTCTGTATTAAAAGTAAGCCCTGGAGAAATTACTATTATAAACATGAAATATAATTCATTCTGTACTTACAGCTAAATATGTCCCTCCCCCTTTTGTAATCCTAGCCTCAGGGGCCCCTAGCAAAATAAAAGCTGCGGCTGGGTGTCAGCAGTCTCCAGGCCCCCCTGGCCTTCCCTTAGTCAAGTGCCTAAGGGGCATGTTCCACCCTGCTGCAACATGCCTCCAGGCAAAGACACAGAGCCAAGCCCTGATTTCTTTGAGGTATCATGGAATAGGTAAGAGAAGCACCTAGTCTCTGTCTCCATTCTTCTTGACATTTAATAATCACTTAAAACAGGCATTTTAAACTTAAAACCAGTGTTGGCACCTAGACATTATTACTACAAGTGCTGTGATACTTAGGTTTTGTTCTTAAGCCCTGGATACTGGAGCCAATTTGTTTCACTGCTCTGTTTACTGTGGAAATGGAAACTTAGGGATTTCTTTTTCTTTTTTCTTTTTTCTTTTTTCTTTTTTCTTTTTTTTTTTTTATCATTTAAATGTTTGAAAAGACATTTAAAAATATTTAGTTTCTAAAAATAAAATCTTAGGATTTAGGAGCCCCAACCTGTATGGTTAAAATATTAGTAATCTGAACCATAATGAAATAGCAGTAATCATTGTTCACTTGAGAAAAAAAAGATCTCCTGATGAACTTTTAGGGATAGCTGCATTTAACAACTGAGATGTTACTGCTAGCCTATATATTCACCATCCTAGCATGCAAAAACATATGGATATAGTTATTAGCAACTTGAAACTGCTTTTAAATTACAGTAAATGAAACATTTTTGGATTGTTGAAATTGCAGGTCTTTCAGACACATAAAACTAGGAGATGTTATTTGAGTGTGCTTTAGTAGCATGAGTTACTTACAATTTTCAAGCTAGCTTGTAAACTAAAAATCTACCTGAGTCAATCTATTATAATAGCAGGCAACTCAAAAGAGAAACAGTAAATATTAAACATATTAGAAACTGCTCCTCGTTCTTTTCTTACACAGTCTTTTCTCAGAGAATTATTTTACAGGTACCAATATGCATTTGCTTGAACAAAGATCTCTAATTTTGTTTACTGATAACATCAGAATCAAAGTGTAAACTAAATAAAAACCCCAAACCATAACAAATACTTAGCTAAGAGAAAAGGAGTTGCTACCAGTTGCACAGAGCAATCAGCTAGACCAAAGCAATGATCTTAAAGTCCTTCCCAACCCTAACTATTCCATGACTCTATGAATGTGACATAGGCAGCAATAAGCAGATGGTCTAAGTCCTGTCCTGCTGCTAGCCAGAAAATCCCCAAAAATCATTCAGCCAGAACTGTTGTGCTGCAGGAGAGGCTGAAAGTTTTGGCAGGGCTGAACCAGTCTGTGTTCCTCTCTCTAAACCATTAGTCATCTCCTGAGTCTTAAAACACCTTTGTTTGGATCAACTGGATAATCAGTTTGTACCAAAGATTGTACAAAGATTGGGCAGCTCACTGGTCCTGCACCAAACCCCCATTAGGCCTGAATGCCAGGCTGCTATGAAGTTACAGAGTTAATTAAACAGTGCTACTCGAGTGAGCACCCCAACACACTTGAAAGCCCCATAGCATAACTGGCAGCTTTTGGGCTGCTAAAATTGACACCTGTACCAAAAGGAGGATTTATGTCTCCAAAAGGATCTCTCCACTGCCCTTTTCCAGGTCAAGCAAGCAGCTGTCACCCAGATGCTGACACATTCAGGAGCCCTAAAATCTCCTGCAGCTGTTTTCCCCTAGCTAAGAAATCAAATAGTATCAAGGACATGCCCTGGCATCACCAAAGTAGATGGCTGTCATGAGCTAGAAAGGTATGGTGAAGGGCTGAGATGCAAAGCTGAAGAACACTGAACAGGATGAACACAGGGGCCCACTGTAGGAGAGGATCTGGTTTGAGACCAGCTTAAAAACCTGAACGTACACAAGTCCATGGGACCTGATGAAATCCATCCGCGGGTCCTGAAGGAGCTGGCAAATGAA
>NDXB01014299.1:0-15582 GCA_002631895.1 Agapornis roseicollis
GTATCCTGGGCTGCATCAAAAGGAGCGTGACCAGCAGGCTTCCAGTATCTGAAGGGGGCATATAAGGATGCTGGGGAGGGACTCTTCATTAGGTACTGTAGTGATAGGACAAGGGGTAATGGGTTCAAATTTTAAATGGGGGTGGGGAGGGCTGTTTTATTGGTTATAAGGAAGAAGTTCTTTACTGTTAGGGTGGTAAGGCACTGGAATGGGTTGCCCGAGAAAGTTGTAAATGCTCCATCTTTGGTGATGTTCAAGGCCAGGTTGGACAGAACCTTGGGTGGCATGGTTTAGTGTGAGGTGTCCCTGCCCATTGCAGGGGGCTTGTAACTACATGATCTTAAGGTCCTTTCCAACCCTAACTATTCTATTCTATGAAAGGGATGAAGAAAACTACCCATTTCAGTGCTTATCCATCCAGAGACCTGTTCAAGCACAGTCCACAGGTTAAGCTCCAGTGCTCAACTCTGCAGCCAGTCCCTTCATAACATTCTGTGAAACAAAGATTATGTGAACAACATTTATCCATGCACCCATTTGCTACTGAAATGGGCAACAAATAACTGTCCAAGTTGGATTACTGTCCAGCTAGGCCTAAGTGTTCATGGATGTGGCTTTATTTTCCTGTACTTCAAGGTGTTGTAAAAAAACCATGCAATATTTGCATATTACACATAGAGGGGAAATAAATTCCAGAGCATTGAACCTCTTTCTGTCCTTTGGACTGATGATTTCATGAGGTTGGTCAGCTGCTGCAAACCACCTCTCAGACGAATCAGGAATAACCTTGTTACCCTCATTATGGAGGGGTGGGGTGAGGGTGGAGGCAGAAATGTCTTTTGGTGCTATTGTGCATGGCTGGGTGCATGCCTCTAGAACAGGTAATGTGTTCAGTATTCTTATGTTCAGTACTTCATCTTTTTAATGGTCTGAATACAGTGGTTCCTTGTGGAAATAATGGTATAATCAGTGAATCCGAATCTTCACCTTAAAACCAGTACTGGATTTCAATGCAGTTTCTTTCTGTGTTTAGTTCTCTATGCATTTGAACCAGCTGGTTTTAAGTGATATACTCAAATACAAGGCAATAATACATTTTTCTCTGGCTATTTGTTGTTCCTTTCAGTGCTGCATTATTCTCAATATGCTAAACAACAACATACTGAAAGCTGAGTCAGCTTTACTTGAAGGCCAGATCAAATTGTCCAAGCTGAAATTTCACTTTGTTTTACAACCAGCAATAGTAATAACCATATTGGAAGTATTATAACACAAAATAGATTGTGTTGTAAGAGATGAAGCCAGATGGGACTCCAGCTGTTCCTTTAAAAAAGAAAACATAAGAATTCAATTAAAATATACTTAGGGTTATGTTTCACTAGAAGTTTTGAAAGAATTAATTTCAGATCTATATAACTACTGTCACTTTTACTTTATAGCTTAACTCTAAAAGTTATCTTTGTGCTTGGTTTTAAGTAGCAGAAGAAGGTCTTACTGTATCTGGACTGCTCCTAGTTGCACCCAACCACAGCAGCAGGGTTAAAGTCCTTGTTAGTGTGTTGTTGGATCATGACTGTTATTTAAAATCCATTCAGTAGCACAGTGGAAGAAAAAGCAGTCTTCACATGCTTTTGTGCATGAGGGCTTCAGTTTCCTGCTTGATGCTGGATCTCATGGTCCAAGAGCTTCTCATAGTCCTGGTCAAGTTTTTTGATGGGTATTTTCCATTGGAAACTGCTGATTTAATCAAGTGAAAATTGTCTGCAGGAACAGGACGTTTTCAATTTAATTTCCTGATTTCCAAATGGTTTAAAAATGTTGTTATTGTAATCAATTTGATGCACATAGAGGGTCAAAATTAAAATGACTTGTTTCAAGCTTGATCAAAATAAATTGTTTAGCTTTACCCAAAGATACATTTTTTGAAAATATTTGGCTTGACATTTTAGGTCTTCATAAATCCTTCTAATTGAAACCTGAGATGAGCTAAAGGAATCTTGGAGAATGTTGACTTCCCCCACAGTGATCAGAAGACAAACTGGTCATAAAGATACATCTTATATTTGCCCCTTAGCAATCATTCTCAGGGTTTTCAGTTACCCTTGTCCCTGTAACAGTAAAGCACAGATTCACCATCCACTTTAATTATCTTAGGATTTATGCACCGGGGTTAAAATGTTCAAGCCTGACTGTTGATAGACAGAGACATGTAAATCCACACACTTAGCACTTAAGTAGGTGGCCTCATTTTTGGAAGTACAGACTATTTATCCAGAGGCCATGTTTATTTAATGTTAGGCACCCAAGTGCAGTTTTCCAGCTTTATCTGTTTGAATTTTGTGATATCAGAAGAAACAGCCTACTGTATTGTTTGTGCTAAACTGTACATGCAAATCACCCCAAGAACTATCCTGTACACAAAAAAGAGAAAGACAGAAACAAACCCATCGCTTAGCTTTGTTATGTGTTCATACTGCTTGGGCTGTTCCCTTGTTCCTGACAGTGAAACACAGAATGTGATGCTCTGTCTTTGACTGATCATTGCTTCTGATCACAAGTGATGCAAAAGTTAAATTACTACCAGCTTCATATAAATAATAAGAAAAATGAACAGAAAGTAGAGACAGAATGGCTGATGGAGGGCTATACATATCCTTATCAAGACCAGGTTATGCAAAAAACTGTAAACCTGAGGCATTTGGCAGAAAAATCAAGGCAATCCTCTTCAGCCAAGCCTGACATCTTGAAATTACATATTCTGTGGGCAAATCCCATTTTTAAATAAACTAGTTTTAATTCAGGGTGTTTCTAATATTGATGACTATTATTTACCATAAAAAAATATGATGATATCACATGTATAGAACACCAGCAATGCAAGTAGCACATAAAAACATTCTGTAAAAAAATCCTTCCTTCTAGCTATGTGTGTAAGGCTTAGTTTCTTGGTGCCTCTGACTCTTGACTGAAAGATGCAACACAGCTGAATGTTATGAGCATTTCTTACACAAACCAGACTGCTTTATTTTCCTGTGGTGCTAATGAAAGGGACTGCCTTTTCTTCTCCCCCCCCCAAAAAAAAAAACCAACCAAAAACCAAAAAACCAAAACACCAACAAAAAAAGAAAGAGAATAGCTTTCTTCAGTTTCAACGTTGCTTAGTAGTTAATACACAGCTAAAAATAGCAGTGCCTACAGTACTAAAACATACTGCTGTAGTGTGAAGCCATGGAAAACTTAGTGCAACACACATTTAGGTTACTGTCTTTTGTAGCTGCCATTAACAGTTTTTCTGCAAGGGAGGAAGGTGGAGAAAATGCAAAAGGTGTTGGTGAAAGGGGAGTGTATCAGTAGGGAAAGAAACAGGGCTTTTCAGAGAGCTGGCAGAGCATGAGACTCTGCCATCTACCACAACTATTGTGGGCATGCATGCTGACTGTGCCACACCAACTGATCATCAGAAGCAACCACCTATTTCCATACCATCACCTCTCAGCTCGTTGCTGCTTTATCTTTCAGCTGCTGTGTCACCTCCTGGGAACATTTTCTTTCAGGCTTCTGGGTAGACACTGGAACCAGTTCACTCAGGAGCTGGATCTTGGGACTTCTGTACATTAGAGCATCACTCCTGAAAGCCCTGCAGTGCTCTGTGCACTTTTTGCTTTCCTCCTAAGAAAAAGAGCTTCTAAGTTCTGTCCAATATTAAACTACTGTCCTAGAAAGGTTTTGTTGTTTTGTTCTTGATTCAGGGGGCTGGTATGGCTAATCTGTCACTGTTTAAAACATGATGTAGGTGTATGAAGTGGTAACATCAAAGCTTTAGTAGTCAGGGCCATTAGACAGATGAACACTTGCAAAGTCCTGAACCAATCTGCCAAAGCAGTGATAATACACATATTCATCTACATCCGATTCAGGCTACCAGGATGATGAAGAACGGAGCATTGTGCTGCTGCTGTTGGCAGGAGTTAAGAATAGCTTTGTTCCCTGAGATTCAGACACATGCAATGTCACCGTACATGGGCTTGTTGAGGTTTGTTTCTGTGATGATGCAGATGCCCCTTGCCCAACCTGGAGAGGTTTGTTAATGTCCCTGGCAAATGCATTTGCTTTTCTGCTTTTGCAGAAGAACTAAACTGGCAATATCAAATCACAGGCAATTCTCACACAGAGCAGCAGCTTGATGAGGCAAGGCAGATGTGACTGAGACTCTACTTCAGATTTATATAACAATCAATTTTTTTTACAGAGAGAANGCTTTTGCAGAAGAACTAAACTGGCAATATCAAATCACAGGCAATTCTCACACAAACAGAGCAGCAGCTTGATGAGGCAAGGCAGATGTGACTGAGACTCTACTTCAGATTTTAACAACAATTATTTTTTTAAACAGAGAGAAAAATGTTTTTCTGATGATCTAGTACAGTGTTAGGAGGACATACATTTTCTCTTACAGTCATCTGTCAGGCAGGCAGATCCTGTTCCTATGTGGGCTGATCATGGATGCCTTTAAGATCCAGTACTTCCAGGGACCTTGTGATGCACACAGGCCCCAAAATCTTGTGCTGGACACAAGCCCTGGTGAAACAGTGACTCAGACTTGGGTTTGTTAAATCCTCCTTCCCCCTTTCTCCTGTACTCTGTGCAGGAGAAGTGAAGGGTATGTAGGGAAACACGAGCCCTCTATACTTGCCAGGACAGATATGGATGCTGCTGGGAAAGAGTGGACCACTTAAACAATGTTTTAGTGGTGTCAGAAGTGAGCTTATGTGTCCTAGAGAATGCAGATGGGAGAGCATCTTATGCTGAAAAATAATGGACCAAAGTAGTTGGGAAAGGGAAGAGCCAGGGGAAGAAGGAAAAAAAGAGTAACAAAGTGCTTTGGGAAGGACACTTTCTTTTTGTAATCTCCCAGTTGAATTCATGACATTTGTAGCCTTGAATTGATGAAACTCTAGGTCCTGCAATTGTAAAGACTTCTCATGATCTGCACAACTGTGTTGATTTCCCATTGGCAACTTTGAGGGCACAGGGAAAGAATAAGCAAAAATAAAAGTCTTATATCTTATAAGCATTGGGGAATTCAAGCTGCGGCTTGAAGCAGATGACAGCAATTTCAGGGAGGTGAGCTAGGGGAGGGACATCCCAGCAGCACCCTACTATTGGTTATCAGAGAATTGACAACCAGTGCTGTTTTACTATCTGGAGGCACACAGTGTCACAGCAGTCTGACACAGATTGACATTTGTGTTCCTGCTGGCATCTCCATGTCAGAAAACTCCAAAGGTGCAGAAGACATAGGCATTTGTGAATTGTGCCAGTGTAGCTAGTCATGGCATCCAGGAGTGTCCCATGCTGACCTGCATCATAAGTGAATGGAAAGCCTTTCAATTGATGTAAATTGAAGTTATCCCGAAAGAGGAGAAGAAACAATAAAAATGAATATATGTACATTTCCTGGGAAGTCCAAGATGGAAAAACAACTTCATGATGGTCATCTGAACAAAGTTTGATGCTCTGCAGAATAGCACTGTGGATCTCCCCAGCCAGCTCATTTGCCCAATCTGCCTAGCCCCAAACTCTGCCAGCTGACTGAAGAGGGTCTACAAAGTGATGATGACTTCTCCACTGTTATGGGTTCTTGGAGAGGAATCTGCTGGTGCTATAGGATGGGAGCTACCTCCCTATAGAATTTTCTGAGTCTTGTTCGGCAAATGTGGAAAATGTATATTTATTTCTCCTCATTTCAAGCATGACATGCACTGGGACTAAGCTTCTACCTTATGACAAGAGGGACAACAGATTTGCCATGCCTATGGTCATACTTGTGGTTCAGGAAAATACCCCAAGAAAGCATTGCTATTATGTTCTTTAGATTCTGTAGCAGCATTACCTCTGGGATGTCTACATTTGTCTCTGTGTTGCTATGTTCCCTGAACCCTTTTTGCAAGAAGGGTCTTTTTTGTAAAGCATCATGGTCGCAGCACCTGGGGAGGGTAAATAGCAAAAGAAGGCCCCAGAACCTGCAGTAAGCAGTGTCTGAAGGTGTGTTTCTGATATGATTTTTCCTTTTTTTATAAAACACAGCAAAACATGATTTGGTGTGTGTGATGTAGATCAGACTGAGTGTAGAGCACTCTATGTTGTGTGTGCACAAAGGTTTGTGGAATGCTTATTAATCTTGGTAATATACAGGATGAAGAAAACCTGACTACTCTAGAAACTCTTAGCTCAACCAGTTTGGGCACAAAGACTCTCTTACTGATGTGGATCACAAACCAGGGTAAATATATGCAGTGAAACCTGAACAGCAAATGGCACTGTTAAAAAAAATATTGATTTTGGCAACTTGGGTACTGCTGGAGCTGAAAATTTCAGGAGTTCCTTCGGAAAGGTATAAGAATATCACATACATGCCTTGGTATTTGCCCTGGTTATTCCTGCTGCTGCTGCTTGCCCATGTTTTACACAGAAGGAAGGAAAAGGATGGAAAAAAAAAAAAACCAAAACAAAACCAAACCCTAAAAAAGTCTTCTGTCCCAGCCAAGCAAAATATAATACATGAAAAGGCCAGATTTGCTAGGAGGTGCCAAGAACAAGGGTAAACAGCTGAGGTTTTTATTACTGCAGATCACAGTTTTGCTGAACATTGCATATATAGAATGTTAAAAGAAGAATTAATAAGAGGAAGAACATTTTTTGGCGAAAGAGACAGACAGTTCATCAGCATAACTTAGGCTTATGCCCAGATTGGTTGCTAACAATGGCTTGAGCAAAAGTGATGCTGACCTACATACTGGCAGCACAGAAGAGATTGCAGCAGACCAGTGAAGAACAGGAATACAAACATAAAAAGAGCAGCTGCAAGCACTTTTAATATCAGAAGTAGTACTCAGTGATGGAGGAAAAAAAAACCCAAGAAACTTTAACAGGACATAAAGCGGAAAAGTTGTGAGATACATGGCAAAGAACCATGACACACAGGCCATAAAGGACCTCTGAAGACTCAGAGTGTAAGAGGCGCCACAAAGAACATGTTGTAGCTAGGGTAGTAGGGAAATATCACTAAACCCATGTTGACATTCTACAACCTAAAAGACCTTTTTTAAAAATGCACACTAGATAATCAAAATCTTGCATTTAAAATGGGAATATTCAGCAAAGTCCCTAAAGTTCCACTAAAAGGTTAGAAAAATAGGGTTTGAGATGGATATATGAGAAGACCAAGCAGTATATCAAGTATGTTTTAGACCACTACACAATATTTCTAGCCACTTCTCTGGGAGCCTCAGAAAAGGATGCAAAGCTCCTCAACAGGTTTTTTGTGGTGCTGAGTCTTGCATTGTGTCTATGAGAATATTCTTACTTGGCATCCTACTGGCTTTATTTTAGCCCCTTGGTAATCTAGAAACTAAGCCATGTTAAACTGTGGCAACAAATCAACAAAGAGCCTTGACCTTCCCTTCTTCCCTGGAAGTGCATAAAGCAAGTTCAGCAAAATCATTAATCCTTCCCTCAGCAGGAGGAATGTAGGCCTCTCTTTTATCAGAGTGAAAAACTTCTACCAGCATTGCTAAGCTGGAATGTTCTTGATATTTCACATCTTTTCTGTCCAGTGGCATCTGTGTTTTGACTAGCCTTGAACTGTATATGCACAGAGGTCCCCACTTTCTCTGTCACCTCAGAAACCAGAGACACTAATGGGTTCAGTGCCAAGCTTAGATAATATATGCCGGAGAATAAGGTCCTGTGACTACCAATGCAAGTGAAAGAACACTCCAGCGGCTGTGCAGAGGCTCTGCAAGGCTTATCAAGGTAGTTTTTTTCTTTCCTGTACTAGGATTGTATTGGCATCCAGTTTGTCCCTCAGACTTCACCAATAGGTGAATGGGCAAGTAAAAGCATTTTCATTTCAGTCCATCAGGAGATCACTGCTAGGCAAGCTTTCATATGCCCTTTGCTGATCCAAAGGGTTTCATGGCCCAACATAGCAGTGTGAAAGCAATTAAGACAACTCTGACAACTTGGATGTTTTGTCCCTTCTGTGCAGAGAACGATGCAAGCCATCTCCTGTCAGTAGACTCCCAAGCTGTGGGAAATGCAGTTTGCCCAGTCATGATAACTGTGTACTCCCCACAGTGGTTAAGGGCTCACCTGTTGAGAGAACAAAAGCCATTCCTACTGAGGTAGTTGTATACATTGTAACTGAAGGGAATCAATTCAGACTGTGATAATAAAACAAATCCTTTTGAAATATGGTCTAGAAACCATTTCAGGCACCAAGCCTGTGCATGTTCACACTACCACAGCTCATAACTACTGGGAGTCAATTATTTTTGGTTTTGGGATTAAGAAGTGACAAAAATAATAGACTCAAACACACTTTCCAAGTGCTTGAATGTTGATGAAAATACTAGGTTTTGGGTTGGTTTCCTAAAGGAATGGGTTTATTTGGCCACACTCTGTACATCATGTATGCATTGAGGGTGTGTATGGAAAGTTTCTAAAATTTTGGGTGCATTCACCAAATTCAATTACACTGAGAAAGGGTTAAAATTCCCCAAAATATTCAGCAATACTGAATTAATACAAAACATATTTTAAGGTCACAGCTAGTTATTAACTATGTTTTTACAAGTTCTTATGTCAGTGTTTGCAAATACTTTAGTGTTGTCATTGCAGCACAGTGCTCCACAAACTGTTAGCCCAATAAAGTCATAGGCCTAGCACAAAACTAGCACTAAGATACACAGCAAGATTGTGAAACAGAATATCATAAACAAGCAAATGATGGCAAGAATTACATGAAAACATCTGCATGCACATAGTTTGACATAAAATCAATTTTAAGGAAAACAAAATGCATCCTAGAAGGGGGTTTGTATTTGTCATTGTTGTGGATGATGGTGCTTTTTCAGAGTATGCTCCTCTAACTTTAAAAGATTCTCGAAGAATTAACTCTAAATATGATGTCAGAAGAATAAAACTGTGCTAACATAAAAGAAAACCAAACCCAAAATCCAAAATGGGAATTTGAATAGATTATGTTTGTAAGTGGGAGTACTTCCTAGGAAGCCAATGTTACTATATTATTTATTCATAATGTTTTCTAACTGGATAAAATTAGGTTTAGAATGTGCTTTCTGTTTTTCCCTCCAAAGATTTCATTATTTAATAAACCTCTTTTATTCTGTTGATTTTCCAATTCTGACCCTTGCTACACAACATAACAAGGCTGATGACTAGCATGGGGATAAACCTATAGGCTAAGCTGCATTGTGAGCTTTTGCTACATTTAATGTGAGCTATCCTAGGCAACAGACAACTTGTCAAAGTTAAAAAGCACTGTAATGTGAATCTCACTTACGTGATTTTTCTATTTTAAAGAGTTGGGGCTCAGCAGGTGCTTTCCATAGAATATTCCATTTCTAATTTTGCTAGCTGGAATGATACATAGAAACTATTAGAGTTGAAATAAGCTGTTACACTGTTAAAGAATGCTTCAGTGCAACTAACAGATTTTCAAGACGGTAATAGTGTTTATTATTTGTGATACAGCACTGCCTTACAGGTCCTGGCCCAGTTTGGAGCAGAACTGCATGAAGGCCAAAATAAAAAATTCGTTCTCTATAAAATCTTACAGTCTAAAACATGGACAAAAAACCCGGGAGAAAATAAAAGCTTTCACTTTTTTAATTATGGAAATCTGAGGCAAGGAAGGAAGCAAGATAAATATATTCAAAAACACTGGATGTGCAGTGGTCTGTATGTATTTATTTCATATGTTTAAGCTCAAATATGAGGAGCAGTTGCAGATTAAATAGGGTGGAAGATATATCTTTCCTAGCCTACACTTTGATGCCCCTGATTCTCTTCTCCATGCTCTCAAACAGATGGTTGCTGTCCCTTCAGATCTGGTGGCATCTTCTTGTTTTACTGCTCCTGAAGTGGTTTATGTCAAAAGATCCTGATCTACCCTAAACACTGTTGTGCAGGTTTATAAAACATGTCCTTCTGATAGGGCAAGTGGAGGAAGTAACTGTACACGCAGCTATGTTGCTGTAAGGTAATTGTAACCTCCATGGAGAGAGCTGATCAGCAGTTCAAGAGTGTCTGAGAGCACTGCTCTTTCCGGATATCTGCAGTCAGACAACATGTCTTGTGTGTGCCTAACATCCATGGGCTACCCCTTGAAGTGGGCAGGAGCTAGAGGAGATATTCAGAAAACTGGAAGTTGATGTTCCAGGAGTCCGAATACACATGACTCCTGAACAGACTTGAAGAGCAGTATTGTACTGTCAGGTAAGATAGTGAGATGAAAAGCAAATAATAATGAAGGCAAGGACTGCAAAAGCACAGAAAAGAATCTGAGAAGGGATGTTAGCAGCAAAGCCTCTGCTGGAAGCACCAGAGTGGAATATGCATGAGCTGCAGATCTGGAATGCGGAGTGTGTCTTGGAGTTCAAGTCCTGATTTGAAATTCCTTCCACCTTTTCAGATACAGGGTGATTAGGATGCTTTTGCCACTCAAAATGGAAGTAAGCATTGCTCTGGAAACCAAATTCTGTCTCCAAAGCAAGGAAATATCTACATTCACTTCTTACAGGCCTAACTACACTTGTGAGAAACTTTAGAGTTTGCATCTCTCCTTTAACCTAGTGAGTCCAACTTTGTAATCCACTTTGCACTTTCCTACCTATCTGTGAGCCACTTCTCTGCTTAGAAAAATACATAGCATCTTTGGTTCTCATTTTGTGAAATATTTTTAATGAGGAATATCTTGTCCCTCTTCTCCACCCTGTCCTTCCCTGTGAATTTACTCACTGATCTTCTGTATTTGTTTCTCCAGATATTCCTGAAAGCAAGCGTCTTGAGTGATCAGTTATCGCAGTGTAAAAATGACTGCTGAGGCATGTGACACCCAGATACTATCTCCAGAGTGGCTCGCCAGGCCACTGGGATGCTTTCAAAATGTGTGATAACAAGTCAAATTCTCAGGACCAGAGACCTCTGCTGCTCTAAGTCTCCCAAATTGAATGCTCCAAGGTCAGAGGTATCTTTAGTTAAGAATAATTTCTGTAGAGATTCTCAACATCACAGTGTCTTCCACTGTGTTCCTAGATCAAATATTCTTAGTTAACTAGTCAGAAGGAAAGAAGATAAGGAATAATGCAAAGGAAAAAGGAAGAGGAGTAACAAGCATAAACAGTTCTATTAGTTTTCTTCCTAAAATGCATGCACACAAGATGAATAGCAAAGATACCCAGGGAAGAACCACAAACTCTTTCTTTTTACAGCTCTTCCAGGGGAAAAATAAGGAAATTCTTTGTCATCTCTGTCACCCAGCTCTTTAACATTCTGGTCCTGCCAGCATGGCAAATTTATTCATAGCCTAGAATATCTTGTGCAGAATTCAAGCTCATAGTAAATGATTTACCCCCAAACCTCTATTTAGCCAATTTTTCAAAAACAAAAGAATTCTTAAAACTTTCATTAAATACAACTCAGATTAAATAAAAAAAAGGAATCTGATTTTCCTTGCCTGAAATGTGGTGGCATTTGGAAAGTAACCCAGCATTGCTCAGTATACATTCAGAACATCAGTGTGAGGATATTAAATACAACCAGGAGGCTTCACAATATTTTATGGATACAGAATGAAATTTAAACATTGAAGTAGTAATTAAACTGGGATTTCAGCTGAGTATTATCTATTATAGCAATCTGATAATTGCAAAAGTATTTAAGGAAATGAATGTATTTTCAGCTTCACAAAACCCTCTTTCTGATACATTTCAAAGTGCTGTGTTACTCCCCCTTTTTATTCTCCATTCTTTGTAATACTTTTTTTAGAAATGGAAAAATCCCACTATTTGGGCTTCTGAAATCAAATACAGACAATAGTCCTGTGGGACATTGAGGGATGTATTATGGGTGCCTCCTATGGGTAATTTAGTCATTAAAATGTGGTTTTCTCATGGTCTGTATCAAGATTTGGAACTCCTGGGTTTATTTGGTTAAGAGGTTGATTGACCTGTGGAAGTTGTGTATCTAGCCTCCAGACAAGGCCCAGTTCATGGTCTGAACACAGCTTTCTTGCCAGACTGATAACTGCAGAGTTGGTCCTCCCTAATGTATTTTCCCATTCACTGTGTTATTCGAACTTGTATCTATTTAACAGTGTTTTGGGTCAAATCCATGTGATTTCTTTAGTTCCTTTTTTTGCCTCCTGAAATTAAAAGCTAAAGCAGGTGAATAATAACTTTCATTTAACCAAATCACTTGCCTTCCCTGAAGTGGAATATTTAATTTTGTTTTAGATTTCTTTCATTCCTTTTTATATATATATATATATACTATTCTGCCTAGGGAACTTTCATTCTTAATCATGGGACAAATGCATTTGGGTTACCTGAGGAAAAAAAAATCACAAATTCCTTCTTTTTTATATATTTTCTGATCCACAGACATTCTCTAATAAATTTAGCTGTGCTCAGGTTGCATTTGTCCAGATGTAGTCTCAAGCACGTTGTCTACTGTAGCTTTTAATGATTCAAGAGTCAGGATTTCCAGTAGGGCCATTGGTATCTGTCATATCAAAAACCAAAGAAAGGCACATAAAATGAGAGTGGTTGCATAAATGAGCTGAGGAGAAATGCTCCTTAGCTGAGCCTTAATGATTTCAGTGACACCCAGGCTGTCCAAGTTGGTTTTCAACAGCTGCACATCATGATCATCTATGGCTGGGTCTATGCATACCAGGCACAGGATGTGCACAGACGCTGCAGGACCTCCCATTCTTGGGAGATGAAGAGTGCTGTTGATGCATAGTCCCATGCATGGTCCCTGGACGAGGATGCACCTTGTGATTACCTGGTTGCTATTTAATAAAACTTGCTCTTACTGGTTCCTTTTCCAAAGGAAAACACAGTATCTGTCAGGAAAGTGTCTATGTATCAAATAATGAAATGTTCTTGTGTGCTAAATACCTGCCCCTGAGTCTTCTTTTCCCAATAGGCTCTCTGTCCTTTTTCTCAATGCACGCACAAGAGTGCTCTGAGCCAACAGAATTGTCTGCCAGCTCTTTGCCCACATCTGCAGATGCCAGACTACAAATCGTCTATGGGAGGAAAGGAGGGGACTGTGGCTGAGCATCCCAAGCCCATGTCTAGGTGACTGAGCAAAAGTGTTATTTCAGATCAGTAGGGAGAAACTACATGTATTGCAAAACTGGGGAGAAAGGCTGGTCCTACAAGAAAGGATAGGGACTAAAGCCAGGGCTCAGGTGCTGTCCCTCCCTGCAGGAACACTGCTCTTTTCACAGACCTCTGATATGTCATTTGCAGCTTCTCTGCTTGGGTTCTTTCCAATGTAAAATGCAGACACAATCATATTTAACTTCATAAATCTCATATGTTCTGCATATAAAACCAGTTTCAAAGGTTCAAATTCATTAATATCTCTAAAACCTCCTAAAATCTTTAGGCATAAGTTAGCCTCTTAGTGCTGTAAAGAATTATTAGTTTTGATGCCTGCAAATCTGCAAGATATTTAACCCAAGCCTTAAAAGGTAGGAACAGAAAGCAAAAGAATTTTTCACTGAACCCCCATGAAACTATTTGCCTATTTGTGAAGGTCAGGTTAAAACTATCCAGCCTTTTCAAGCAGTATATACCCAGGGGATAGTCTTTCATTCAGTATGTTTTCAGAGACAAGTTCTTGTATTTAACTCCTTGCTTCTCTGAGGTTGTCCCTAGTCCCTTCATTTTGTTTGTACAGACTCCCATGGTTGTCCCTTAAAGCACAATTAACAAGAGATTTATTTTTCTGTCACTATCCCCTGACATTCATGTAGGGAAAGAGAATTCATTAAGCACAAACAGTGGTATGCAGAAGTCATGCTTAGCGATAAATTGAGGATGTGAGAGGGCAAACTGATACACTCAGCCAAAACCAGAGCAAGAAGGTAACAGCAGTGACAGTGCCAAGAGGGATGTAGAGGCCACACAGGTGGCAAAGATTGGGTATGTGAGAAACACCAAAATTCTGCAGGTCATCAGAGGGGTATTGGGGACCTCTGGGGAGTAGAGCTGGGCCAGACCAACAACCATGCCAGAAGGGGACCCTGTCAGCAATGCCATGCAAGGCCAAGATTAATCAGTAAATGAGTCAAAAATACCAAGTTTGGGCATGGCTGTGGCAAAAGTGGCCAGGGAAGGTGAAGGCCTCAGAAGCAGGTTCTGTAACTGTGGGGAGACTGGAGTCCGAGATGGGAGGTATAGGCAGTAAAAGGAGGGCCAAGAACCAGGAAGGGCCACGCTTCACAGAGATTTGAGCAACCTGATCTAGCTGAAAATGTCTTTGCTCATTGCAGGAGGGAGGTTGGACTAGATGACCTGTAAAGATCACTTCCAACCCAAATAATTCTATGGTTCTATAATTCTGTGACTTTATGAAAGTTATGACGAGATGCACAAATGCCATGATGAGCATCATCTGGAGCAGTACAGCCACCCAAACCTGCTGTCGTGACCATGCCATGAGGGTTGGGCTGCAGCTGGGGTGGGAGCAGGTGGGTACTTTCCCTGGCTGGTGAGGGGACAGGCAGACATGGACAGAGGGAAGCAGACATGGACAGACAAGAGTATCCTGGTATTACCATGTTGGTGCTTGTTTCAGGTCTACAACTGCCTGCCTTCTCGTAGCACCTTCCCTTGACAATTTCTTCTCATGGCTGTGAGGCTGCTTGTTCTTTAGTGGCCAAATGTATTTCACCTAAACATCCTGGATTATTTTTTACCTTTATCAAAAGGTTGAAAATTCCTTCTCCTTGTTTGCGTCTCTTGCCTGGCAGTAGATGTTTTTGAATGTATAAGAAGCTGCCCACAGGGATCGGGTTAGCTTCATATTCAATGGACTAACAATGCAAAGGTACAAACACAGTCCTGACATATATACTGCAATACTGCATTAAACAATGAAACAAAGTTTGGGGTTTGAGTACAAGAAGCTCAGTTCTTGAATATCACTGAAATACCGTGGATCTTCTATTACAGATACAGAGAAGAATAAAAAGAGATTAATTCTATCTGTGCTTTATGCAGTTCTTTTGTTCAAATAGTGTTGCTTTTTTACCTTCACCTCAAGGAAGTTTTTATGAGAAGAAATACATCCTTATTTGGCAGTCTTTCTAACAGCAGTAGAGCTTTCTGGAGAAAAGTCCAAAGACTAACTGAAATGGGCTGATTTTGATGTAATATCTTGCTTTCTTCAAGACAAAAGGAGTCAAACGTACACAAAAAGGCACAAAAGAAAATAGTCATGACATAAGGATGCTTTATTCTCTCATGTTGTTTCTTTATAATGTTGTTGTTGGAAAAATACAGGTCTTGCACCCTGTTCTACTTGTATTTCATGTTAACTTCGAGTGTTGAACTGCTGTGTTTAGCTTCTCTCTGGTCCAAGGCTCACAACAGTTTTCAAATGGGCTCAATGGTGGCTGGCTGAGGCATAATTTTTCCTTTTTTTTTTTTTCCTTTTTTTTTTTTTTCCTTTTACCAAAAAAAAATAATTGGAGGGAGA